>JAGFMF010011399.1:2867460-2956063 GCA_019455555.1 Galemys pyrenaicus
ATTGTAAAGAGTGCTGCTATAAACATAGGGGTGCAGGTATTCTTTTGAATCAGTGTATTTGTGTCTTTGGGGTATATTCCTAGGAGTGGGATTGCTGGGGGAGAAAATCTTTACACACAACATTACTGATATGATCCATTTATTAAGTGGTATCACGAACCCTTTTCTTTATTAGTTGGTGATAATTAGAGTACATTATTTAATGTTACTATTTCTGATTTTAAATTTAAAAAAATTTTATCTTTCACTATGTTGTCTGTGATTGCTTTGTTATGGTTGTACGTATGTGCGTCTGAGGTTTTTGAATTAGTTGCTGTCTTTGTAACACTGTGCTTATATGCATTACATTTGTCTATCATTAAATGTTTTCTAACATTTCCTTTTCATAAATAATAAAAATGTATTTTTACTTTGTTTCTACTATTTTCTCTCCAAAAACAAATAAATCATTGTACATTGTGTGTGCATTTAGGTTTATTTATTTAAATATTTTTAATTATTTTACATTTTTCAAGTAATATTTTGATCCCCTTTATAGAATATGAGGGACTCTCATAGTTAAGCTACCTCATATCTTCTCTCCCTCATCTAACACCTATTAGTTATGTAACTTCTACAACACATGCATTTATAATCTTTAGATTTTGTGTTGCCGTTGTAGTGCCGCATTTGTTTCAATCTTTATTCTAAAGTTAAATGGAGTCATACTCAACATTCACCCTCCACCTTAGTTTCTCCACCCATCTCTTGCTTGATTCTAGTTCATTCCTTCACTAGTTGTGTTAGAGAAGACCTCAATGTAAGTGCAGCACAACAGAGAAGTGAATAAAGATGTGGTATATATTCATTATGGAAATCTTCAGTTATAAAGAAAAAAAGAACACTTGCCGCTTGCAGCAACACTGATGGAACTGGATGGGACTCTGTAAAATAAATGGAGAAAGACAAATACTGGATGATTTAACTCATTTGTGCAATGTGGAGAAACAAAAGAAAGAAACTGACAAAACGAAACCAAAATAAACTCTAGAAATATTACTTTAGAATTGAAGCTACTAGATGGTGAGGTAGAATGGGGACATGAACCCAATAACGAAGGAACCATTGGTTTAGGTAAAGGACCATGGTAATGGGTGGGGTGTGGTGACAGACATCTGAGAAGGTGTGAGACTGTTCCCTAAGTGCTGCAAACCAACGTGTTCTCTCAAGAGAGAAAAGAATCCTCACTGGAAATCTTGTCTGTTCTTAGCCATTCTCAGTAATACATTTTTTAAAAGACATATTTATTTATGCATACACAAGCTGGGATGCAGTTCAGAGATGCTGGGGGTGAGAGGATTCACCAGAGACAAAGTGGAGAGTAGAACAGGCTTAAATACATTGCTGACAGGAGCAGAGGGCGAGACAGGAGAGATCTGCTGTGCCATGTGGGTTACCTCTCTGGCTGAGGATTGAACTCATGTGCAGTGGCTGTGGACAGCTTCATAGTGCTATGACTTAACCCCTTGCACCAGCAGGGAGGCCCTCAATAACACATTTTGACGCCTTCAGTCTCATACCTCTTTATACCTTGCATGAAATTCTTGGGATGTTTTTATTCATTTAGAAACTTAGGCTTTCCTCCACTGTTATCTAGCTGTGCTGGAAATGTTAGCCTAAACGATTCTTTATTTAATTTAATGTTCAGTAAATCTTATTAGGATATGTTTCAGGGTTAATCATTATGTGTCAATCTTTCCCAGGACTCAATGCGCTCTTTAATATCGAAAATCAAGTTTTCTTTTATATCTGGAAAAATATGAAATCACATCTTCATTTTCTTTGTTTCTCTTGTTCCCTTTAGAAACAAATATTTTTCTTCAGGAACCACTATTACAATAATATTCCTTCTATAGTTATTACTTTAGCTCCATATTATATTATCCTTTCAATTCTTTTTTTAACTTGTTTTATCATTTTGCTTATCATCCTTAATCCTGTAATTCATACAGAAGTCTCTTTTTCTGTAGTACTCATTTTCACCATATACTTTTCAATACTTCCAAAATTATCTTTGTTTTTGTATTAGCTTTATTTTTCTTTCTTTTTTTAAATTTACTTTTATTTTTATTTTTTTTGAAGTTCTTACTATGTCCTTCTTTGCTTCATAGTTTTCATACTTAAATGATGTGTGTCTTTGAGTTCTTATTGCTTCATTGCTTCATTAAAGATTTTTTTCTTATAGTTTATAGAAATAGGAAAATTTTCATGTACTCCATGATAACACTTTTTTTCTGGCAAGTGTGTGTATGTGCCCATATGTCTTTATGTGTAAGTTATAATATGTTTTTAAATATCTAGAGCTTATTATTATTGTTATTGTTACAGGACAGAAGGAGAACCATACTGAGCCACCTGCTTTAAATGGGTTCTTCCCTCTGCTGCTTCAAGACAAACAAACTAATGTACACAGAGACCTTCCATAGAAAGTAATTTTAATATAATTAACATACAATAAAGGAAACAAGTGAAAGAAAAGGGTTAAAAATAGTTTCAAATTAAACATGCAAAGTGACATGTCCCTTGTGGGTCAATGCCCAGCCAAACAGGCCTGGCCCAAAGCAGGGTCACTAAGACCCAAAACTTGCCACAAGTCACCTCTTGGTGGGAACCCATAGGAAAGGGACAGAAGAGGCCAGGCAAGTGTGGAAGGAAAGGAGGAAAATCAAAATACAAATCAAGGTAATAGAAGCCATTGTCAGCCTCGCAACAGGTATCTCACTCACATATTTTCCAAGTGTCTACCTGTCTCAACTTCACATGTCTCTCAAGTACCTGGTACAGATTCAAGGCTGACAAGCCAGCTCAACTTCTTCATATATCTCTCCATTCCATATGTTCATATATTTTATGATTTTATAAATTCATGGAAATTTGGAGACAGTAATAAAATACCCACTTTTAAAAAAAAACTTGCTATGCACATTATTTCTAGTATTGTGCCCATTTTAAATAGTTGAAGAAACTGTAGAGTATAAACAAATACATAAAATAGTAAGAATATCAAGTAATGTCAGGATTAGTTTATTTTGGATGGCTTCACGTGTCATCAATGAGAGGTGTTTTAGGTGGGAATTAAATTTTGAGAAAGAGGCAGCTGTGTGGAGGTGTTGGCAGAGCATTCTAGAAATATGGCACAGTGACGCAAAAATTCTTGTAAGATGCAGCCAATAGGAAGGAGGGCGAGTTTATCTGGAGTTGAGAGTCTCGTAGACCAGGGTAAAGAGCTTGAGTTTTATTAAATTGCACTATAAAGTATTTTTAATAAAGGAAAAAAAAAAACTTCTTATAAAGAGACCGGATGCCCTTGACTTAAATTCATTATTTGAATAGGATAGTGCACCTGAAAATACAGACCCTCTTAATTCACCAGGTCCACACATCAGTTTTATGAAATTTGAGGTCCAACTGAAACATATGGATGTTCCTGACCTCCTATGCTCTTCCACCTAGAAGAATCTGAATTGCAAATGAAGAGTCTAAAAACCACATTGATGATTACTTATGCAAACGATTCCTCATGAAGGCCAGGTCCATTGGCAAAGGGAGAAGTTCTGGCCTGATGCAGTGCTTCTCTGTGGCATGTTCTTGTAAACACTGCCTGATTTAATTTTTACAACTCATTTGAAATAGGTATAAATTGCATCTTTTTTACAGTTGAAGAAGCACACGTTCAAAGGTTTAAGGAACTGACCCAAGGTTACATATGTAGTAAGTGGCAGAATTCAACAAAGAACACAGACCTGCTCATTACCCAGCCTGGGCTGCCCCCCGAGGCATGCCACCTGCAAGGCTGGTGTGAGAGAGAACCGGGGCCAGGAAGTACCTTTCTGACCTTTGCAAATCACTCTCCTATTAGTAGTCTTCTCCAAAAAACGACTCAGAGACCTCTCAGGTGAAACCATTTATTTATCTCTATCAGGGAGCTGACTCTTTTCCCATAGCTGTGAGCCTCAGCAGTCACAATTGATAACAGCTGCTGGACACCTGAGCTGTTTTATTTTTGCCAGGAGATAACAGAGTGAATGACTTGTAGCAGCTTTGGAACCCTGATGAGTTCAAGGCTCAGAGTAGAGATTGCAAAGGGTAATTCCCAAATAATTCAAGGGGAAGGAGAAGCTAGACAAATCCCCGTTTCACTCTGAAATTGTGTTATGAGAAATGAATTGAGAAATCTGAGAAGAAAAATCATCTCATGTAGAGTGCTTCAAAGAATTTTTTATCTTCTTTTCCCTTTACTCTTTGGGGATTAAACTGCAACCCAACTCATTTTTGAAATTGGAATTTCTCTTCCATTTGGAGCAAGATTAAACTTAAGATAAAATGTGATGCTTCCTTCAAAGAGACTTAATGCCTTAGATACAGACCAAGGAACGGTTGCTGGCTATGCCCACACCGTGAATTTCATTGTCTTTTTCTCTTTTTGGTATATGGGAGGCGGTGGTGGTATGTAGGGGTTTCAGATCTTTCAAATGTGGTACTTCTTTTCTTTCAACAAACTGAATACTTTCAACACCTCTACAGGAGAGAGGCAGACAGTTCCTTTCTCAGTTTTGGTAGAATACTTATTTTAACCAAATTTAATTCTACATGAAGTTAGTGTCTACTATGCACCATGCCTGGTAGATGCTGAAATTCAGCCTGTTCTCACAAGGCTGACCTTTGCCCTGGTGAAAGATGGATGTCTCTAGTGTATAAAGGGCTAGGCTCCACATATTTTCTTGAACATTCAGTTCTCCTATGTCTTTCATCATTCTTCTATTTCCTAAGGAAGAAGTGAAAGAGAAGACAAAAGCCACCTATCAGAGGAGGTTGATGTGTGTGTGTGTGTGTGAAGTTATTTTCGGGCCTTTTTTGTGGGTCAATATTTGAGACCAATGGAGTTATGACTAAATCTTCCACTGTATGTTCTTGTCATATAGTCCTTCTGTGGCTCTTGAGGGAGATCCAAAAGACTGAAGGGAAACACAAATTACCACAGCCATTGAAGTATGCTTATCTATATTGCCTTTTGGAGCTGACTTTACTTTCATGGGGCACTTCTGTAGCTTTCTCAGTGATCCCACCTTGGGAAAGTTAGTTCTGTGACATGGGGGTGACTTATGCCAGTATTTTCTGAGGTAACTCTAATGTCTTCTCCTTTGCCCTCTACATAATCCTTTCAGACAAATTCTCTTTAGAGTTAAATCCAGACTGATCATTTTGACATGCTTCATATCATCTTATTTTTTCACTGCTGTTTCTGGAAGTGCACATTTTTTTAATTAGTTTGATCCTCTCCCTTTCCCTCCCCTGCTGTATACCTCAGATCTATGATCAGCTTGCAAGGTGTGTTTTTCTGATACTTTGTTGTTTCTTTATATTCCACATATAAGTGAAACCATCAGATATTAATCTTTTTCCTTCTGATTTATTTTGCTTAACATAATCCCTTACAGCTCCATCTATGTTGCTGTAAGTGTCATGAGTATCATTTTTGATCCCTGAGTAATATTCCAGTGTGTATATAAACCACATTGGAAGTGCATTTTGATCCCAATCCAGCTTCTTATTTCTTTGTTGTGCCATCTTCAGTCAATAAATGAATGAATGGAACAAATTTTATTCAAAGACAAATGAGAAGTGGTAATCCAAAAGTAGTACAATGTGCCATTGGACTCACTGGACTAGCACAGGTGTTTCTATTTCTATTAATGAGGGGCCACATTACAAAGAGCAAAATTCCAGCTAAAAACTGTCATGAACAACTAGATCAAGGACTTTTTGAAACAATTTTTAGTACTGAAAATATAGTGGATACTACTAAAACAAGTATTGTGTGAGAGCATTTATCAAGAACATGAACAGTGATGTTTTAAAGGAATATAGTGAAAAGGGAATCACTTTTATGTGACTTTTTAAGATGGGGCATGCTTATACATAATCACACACTAACATACCTATTTGTGTCACCATCACCGACCTAGAAACACTGGTTTCATCAATTCCAGCCCTATAAGTTTCTGAATGACACCTTGGAGGATACCATGTCTGTAGTCTCCAACACTCCCTTTGATCTCTGACATGTCAACGGAAGAAAATCAGATTAATGTAAAAATAATTATTTTGATTTTCAATAAGTAATTCTATTTTTCTCATCTTGTGACAGCTATAAATTTGCAGCCTCCTGAGACACACATAAAGTTATAGACAAATCAAGTGATGGAGCAGTAACGATTATTTCCTCTGAACTAAACAGAACATTATGAGGCTCCTTAAGGATGAAAATGAAACCGTTCTTTGCTTGTCAAAAAAAGTTTTGCCACTCTGACCAGAAAGGCCTTTCTCCTTTCCTATGGCACAGTGCCTTCTTCTTTGGAGAGACAGCTTATGCAAAAGACCTGGCAGTGTTCCTAGAACAAAGTATGTGCCTGATCAATGATCATTACTTTCTTACCACCTTAAACAAGTATACTCTATTTTAATTATTTAAGAAGAGATAAAACTCATTTGATATGCAAATATTGACAAACAATATGCTCTTCCTAAATATTCACTCAACATCTTATTTCCTTAGAAAGATTAAGTTTCCTTAAAGACCATATAAAGGAAAAACACCTAGTTATTAGGAAATAATTAGAGAGGAGGTAAAGGAAAAAAAAATATCTTGAAGCAAACTCTTGCATCTTCTCTCACTTCCCAAGAATGATAAGATGTGACTTTTCCTATCATCACAACTTACATTGTATCACTAACAGTATGTCGATTCTTTTACTCAATTTATTTCATCTTTTTGTCACCTACTTGATACAGTGGGTCTTTGAGACTCTTATTCAAGAATTCAATAAGAACTTGAGACACTGAGTGGAAGCAAGAGCACCAGGGTTAATTATAAGCAATAGAACAAGAAAAGGAGTTCCAGGGAATCACCTAGGGAAACAGAAGTCTCTCTGATCAAAACCTTAGCTTGATTTCCATAGAGTTCAGGGCCTTTGTTGAGAAGCAAGATATCATCACAGCTAAGGCGTTTCCTTCTTGTATGTTTGTAGTGGTATCTCTGGTGTGCCTGTTCAGCTGCTGTACCTGCCTCATAATACATTGCACGTTCAAAAAACAGAGACCAAATTTCAGCGAAAGACAAGGATTTTGGCATTATCATGACTCCCTAATTACTATGGGTCACTTTTGGTTGTTCTTCTCTTGTCTCATAATGCAACTCTGACCAATTTGGACCCAGGGTCAAGCAGCTTTTTCCTTCTGATTGAAAGTTAGCCTAATAAACTATAAAAATAGCTCAACAATGCAGATAGTGTGAAAAATATCACTAATAGAAACAATGGGTCAAAGGAATTTATGGTAGAGAGTTTCCAGACACCAAACCACTCCACTGTCATTATGTTCATATACTATGGTAGGTAGAATAAATATATCAGAAACCAAACTATATCATTTAATGAAGGTACTTAAGGTAGAAATAAATAATTGCAGTATTCTTTGATAAAGATGTTAAGCTTATGTAGAGATGAACACATAGGAAGAGTTCCAAAAAGTTAGAGGCCCACAGATACTACAAAATGTTTCCAATAAATATATGTAGTAAGGAAGACTTGCATGATGAGGCACTGAATCTGGAGAAAAAGGAGGAAAAAATCTTCTAAATAGTGAATTAGCAAGTACAAAGCCCATCATCAAGAACACATTTGTAGTCTTTCAGCATTTCTTTATATGAACATGACAGCTATATACAGTTTTCTTGCTTATTCAAGAAGAGATCAACATAGGCACATTCTTCTTACTCTTCCTCTATTCAATTATCAGTGTGTCCTGGAAATATGCCCGTATAGATTTTGGTATTCATTAATCTCCAACTGCTTAGGATTGCATTGTGTGAGTATGGCTGAATCTAACAAACCCTGATTGATCATTTGGATGATTTCTGATTTCTTGCTATTGCAAAATGTTGTTGTGAATAAAATAATATCTATATATATATATCATACAAGGTAACTCAATTCAAGAAAAGAATATGTTTGACTATATATAAACAAGAAACATTTATATGTGCTACCCAAAACACACATAAAGACAGATGACAAGCCTGGAAAACATTTTTATTTTATTCACAACATCTCACTTTAGAAATATTATTTTATTTGACTTAATGCTAATTTATCACTAACAAAACATTGACCTTTCTATGAGATTGAATCATTCTATGAAAAACTTGTTATATATAGTTTATTTCTTTCTTTAAAAAAAATATTTATTTATACATACAAGAGCTGGGGTACAGACCAGAGTCCAGGGCGGTGATAGGATTCACCAAAGACAGAATGGGAGCAGAACAGGTAGACTGACTGAAACACACTGCTTAGGGCAGCAGTGGGCTAGGGCAGGAGTGGTCTGCTAAGCCATGTGGGTCAGATATCGAACTTGTGCTGCAGTGGCTGTGGTTTGCTTTATAGTGTGTTGCTTAACCCACTGCACCTCAAGGGAGGCCCTAGCTTTTTCTTTAAATCTACTTTTATATCCTTATGGAGTTGTTTTCCCCAGTTTGTCTGCATATTTGTTTTTGCATATTTCTTGTTATATTTATTCCTAGGCTTGCTTTTTCTTCTACGAAAAGTAAAGATATATCTTCCATTGCATATTGCTAGCACACACACATATATATGATTGCTATTGACCTTTGTATATTAGCTTTATATCCTCATCACTCACTGAATTTACTATTTTCATAGTTTTTCTTGTAAACTTTCCAAGATTTCCCTGTTAAAGAATCACATCTTCCACTGTGTGTGTGTGTTTAGCCTCCTTGTTTCTTTTTTAATTCTCTGTTATCTGATACATTTGATAAGGATTCCAAGTTAAGTAATAATTATAGAAGTTGGGAGTGAGTGGGCCACTGGACTTTATTCCTGACTAAAAGGTAAACATACCAGTGGAATATAGTGGAAGATTATGGGTGCTTCGGTGTTGTGTACAACATGGTAACATGCATTTGAAGAGATATGAGTCTGTATCTCTGAATCATATCCAGTGTTTAGCTTAAACTTATTTCAATTAAAAAATGCAATTTAAAAAATAGTGATAGCATCAGCAAGACTGATTTAGAATACATATATTGGTATGTATGCTATGCATAATCATCAATTTCTATCCTATTATAGTTGTTAGTATTTTATTAAGAATATACTTGAATGTTTCCAAATTTCTTTGTTTCTAGTTTTTAAATTAAATGAAATAATATAACCAATTGTATTAACATATCATATAAAGTTTTTTGTTATTTTTAAAAAGGTTTATTTTATTTATTTATTCATGTAAGAACTAGGGTGTAGACCAGAGGTGCGGGGGAGGGGGTATACCTGTGAAAGGATTCACCAGAGACAGAGTGGGGAGATGAACAGGCAGACTGCTGAGGGAGCAGGGGAGACAGGTTGCCCCAGATGGGTTAGCTTCCTGGCCATGGATCAAACTCTTCCCAATAGCTTTAGAGTTCCGATAGCTTCATAATGCTGAGACTTAGCCCCTTGTGCCATCAGGAAGGCCCTGTATTAGCATATTTTTAATAGTAATCATCTTTGAATTCTTAGAATGGGTTTAATAATCACAACTTTTCTCTAGTTTTTATTTTTATGGAATCATTTTCGTACCTTGGTTCCATATTATATTTTCTTTATTAAAATAATTTTGAAATGGTTCTTAGCCCCATACCTGGAAAAACTTAAATAGTGAAAGGATTTTATGCATATTGGGTAGAACTATTTTGTCATTTTTTTTATATTTCTCTAGCAGTACACTGCTGACAAAGTTTTCTACTTCTATGTAAACTGATCTATTTTTTTCTGTTCTTAAGGATGTAAAATGGGCAATACAGTGTTAAAATATCTATTTCATACAGTTTCTACTTGGGTTTTTTTTGAAATTAAGAAAAATTCCATTTTTTAAATTCTACTCTTTAGTAATTATTTTCCCTTTGTGATAACTATGTTTATTTTTTGTTTTTCCCAAGTGATCATTTTATCAACTTTATATTGCTGCAAAGAAATAGTTTATTTATTAATGGATCTTGGTTAGAATTCTTTTCTAACTCATTAATTTGTATTTTGTTTTCAATTCTTCTCTTCTCCAGTTAATTTGGTAATTGTTCCATATCAATGAGATGATTGATTCATTCACTTTCATTATTTCTTGTGTATCTGTGTAGGTATTAAAATTATATTTCCTCCTAGTATTTTTTAGATACATCTCAGTTCCAAAATGTCATGTTTTTATTGTCATTGTTTTCTAGAAAGTTCGCAATTTGAACATACCATGATTTTAAACAGAGAAGAAAATTTACTCTCTGTACAGTGAAGAATGAATTGGAGAGGAACAGATTGCAGAGACCTTTCTATACTTGACCTTTCTGTAATTTACTTATATTTAATGATAGATTTTAAGCTGCTAGAAATTGAGCAAGGGTGTAGCCTCAACAAGGAAGATGACAGTAAGAAAAAAACAAGCAGATAGATTTGAGGTACGTAAAGAGAGTATGATAAAATTTTCATAGCAAGTTATTGAAAGTACTACCTAAGTGAGAAAAGAGTTATGAATGTTGACCTAGGTTAAGACTTAATCAACTGTGTGGATGGCTCAGCCACTCACTGTGACTGGAAATGACAGATGTAGAACAGGTTTGGAGAGAAAGACAAGGAGAATAATGAACTATTAGATTTAGGTATTTGAAATTCAGGTAAAAGCAGCCATGTTCTCAAGAAAGTATCATAATCAAAGAGTGAAGGTTGAGGCAAATTTTAGTCATAGGCATTGAGGCAGTAATTTGATATATGAAATGACTGAGGGAAGAACTTTAAAATAGTAAAAAGAAAGTTCTGGAGAGGTCCAGGCAATCAGGGAATGAACACAGGACTTATAGACCATGATGGAGACCGAGTAAAATGAGTCAGTTTCTCTTCCCACTGAATTGAGAAAGGCACAAAATCCAAAACATAAAAAAAAAAAAAGGGGAGAAGTGTAAATTAAATGAATAAATGTGTGAGCCAAGCAATTTCCAAAAATAAGGTAATTACAAATTATAAATTATACGTGTGTGTATATATACACTATATATACACATTATATATATAATCATTATGCTCATTTCATCAATGAGGATGTTAAATAATGAAAATTCTGCTTAAACTGGCACCTCCAGGGCAGGACTACCCTCTGTGCAAAACCCACGGTTCCATCACTGGAGTCCTCACCCAGCAGTAAAATACAGCCTCTCTCATCCAGTCTTGCTGTGCTTGAACACCCAGCCAGCAGGATCATTTTGACAGCTAGTTATTTAACTAAGTTATCTGCAAGCAGGTAATAGCCCCTCTGTTCAGTCAAAACAGTCAAATTAGTTGAACATGTAGACACAGCCTTCTTTTGCCAAGTTTTATGACATGGAAAGGGATGAATTAGAAAATGGAACAATAGCTGCCTATATATGAAAGATGTAGCATCTGTCTAAAGTGAAAACACATCGTGTTTATTGAGTGGGAATTGTCACTGAAGCTTGGAATAGCTTTAAAAGAAAACTGAAATATGCTAACTTCATTTCAGTGATTGAAACGTATAATTTTGGGAGCTTTTATGAGAAGGAAGAAAAAAAAAATGAATTGAAGTCCTAAATAGGAAACGTGTGAGTCAGCCCATATAGAAATACAATTGTATTTGCCTTTTCACTTTGCCACTGTTTTGTTTGATGTAGGAAAATATCTTCAGTGGTACTTCAAAGAAAAAAATCAAATAATTTTTTTAAATGTGACAGAAAACCATCTGACCAAAATTGTGCATAATTGCATCGTTAAGAAAAACCAAAACACATGTTTAAAAAGTGTAGCTTTTGCATGACCTTGTGTTCTTAGGAATGCAGCATCAGTTCCTTCTCCCAGTCCAAACAAATAGACAAACACCACACCTCCTGGCAAAGCTGCCTGATTTCTTCTGGCCAGAGGGTCAGCTGCCCCTTGAAATAGCATTAATTCTCATGGTCTCTATCATTCATGTAACATTTGATCATATTTGCCTGATGTAATAGCATTGCACCATGATTCTGCTATCACATTGTTTTTTGTTGTTTTGTACCAAGACATGATTTCCTTATAAGTCTGCTCCCTGAGTGAACACAGTCTGTGCACACTGAAAGAACCAAGTAGTTTGTTGGACAATTAACTGTGTTTTCTTTCTCCCCTCCCTCGCTCTTCCTTCCTACCCTCCTTTGTATAAGCTCTGCTAGAAACAAATGGTTCACAAGGTCTGTGCCCACCCCTCTTGTTTTGGTGACTTCCCAAGGGATGGGCTGTTCCAGATGCTGGCCACTTCAACACCACTTTTTCAATTAAGCCTGCCACTTTCTTTTATCTCCTGCACCACCCAGAACTCTCAACAGATAAGCAAAATTTGGAACCAGTGCCTGTTGGGTTGTTTAGTTTACTGATGTGAGAAATTCAATCTCAAAGTACAGTTCCACTTTTAATTGCTAAGATTAAGTGATTTTTGAATTTCTAATGAATATCTAACTAGCACAAACATTTTCCTCACTAACCAGTAATTACAGCATTCCAAGCACGTTTACTCTAATTAAAACTGTTCAGCTAATTACAATGGCAAGACAGGACATGTGGGATCTCTATCTTGAGGGCACTCCCTCAGTATTCTTTTAGGGAGAGAAGTTCCTTTTCCGTGCTCTCCTGCCAGGTTCTGGTGATAGCAGCTTCACAAGAGAAGTTTTCTGACTGGAAGTTCAATGCACCCGCCACAGGAATTCTCTCTCTTCCCATTGAAGGGAAACTATTTCAGGGCACCTGGGGTAGTTGCCTGGAACAAACTTCTGCAAGTATCAGGTTAAATTCTATAAAGTGTGTACAATTTGTGTTACACATCATAACAAATCTCTTTTTTTAATTTTAATAAAAAGAAATAGTTCCCCCCGATTTTTGGCATTCCAAAAGACAACCCTGGGCTCCTGGATCCCTGGTATGATGCAGTCAGCACCCACAGTTGTAATTTTGGGGCTAAGGAATAATGGTGTTGGAATTCCCACTCCCTCCTCTTGAAGACTCTCCTGGGGTAGCTGTTCAATGGTGTGGACAACTGTGAAATGAGCACTAAGGAGGGTGGTCACGCTACAGTTTTTTCTAACAACTTTAGATACTGAGCTGCTACTGAAATTTGAGGTTATATCCTAAAGTATTACAGATGGTCTATCTGAAGTATGCAGCGCCATGGCCGAGGACACAGATAATTATATCGTTCACATTTATCTCTTTGAGCCTAGCTGTCCTAGTGTGCGCACTAGAGGTTCGCTGAATGCATGGTCACACGTAACCCTTCAAGGCTGCTAATCGCAGGAACAAGGATCATGTGAATCACAGTGTAGATACAGCAGAATGTCTGCATGCCTGCCACCTAGAAATCGACGCCGAAGATGTGCCTCAGTGAAGAGAATGAGGGACTCCTGTGAAAGAAGGTTCTGGAGAAAATAGGTTCCACCAAGATCTGACGTGAAGCTCGTAATGTGGTAAGAGACAGGGCATTCACATCTAAACAGACTTGGAAGAAGGTGAGGTGGGGTCTGACTGTGCCGCAGGGAAAGAGCAAGCAGGAAGAATAAAATTGTGCAGAGGGAAAAAATGATTCATGATGAAAAGATGATTCATGAAGGGAAAGTAGGACACAGCGCCTAACAGGAGTCCCAGTCCAGCTTGGGAGGTTGTGCAACAGCCACCACCCCCACAAGCGTTCATGGTACTATATGACAAGCAGCCATCCATGCATTCAACAAATAGCTGAGGCCTTTCCCCAGGTGCCTGTTGTGGAATGACCCTGATATACCAATAAGTGTGATGTGCAGAGAAGTGACCTGTCCCTTGAAAAAGAAGCTGATAAATAAAGTAGATGTTCCAAAACCTCCATGTGGCCACACTACTCAGCTTCTTCCCTGGCTTGCTTCTGTTTTGCGACTCTGCTCAAGGCATTTTCAAGCAGATTGCCCTCACCTTTACTCCCCTACCCCACATCACCATCTCAGGAGGCTGGAAACTTACCACAATGGAATGGGAAAATGGTTCAATTTCTCTGAACACAATGTATTTGGCACTGTCCTAAGGACTTTTTATTAACCAGTCTAACTTGCCCAGTAAGTTAAAGAGCTAATATCTGACCTACAATGGCTAAGAGACAATATATTTTTTTAAAGATTTATTTTTTTATGCATACAAGAACTGGGATATAGGCCAGAGGCTTGGGAGGTGAGAGGATTCACCAGAGACAGAGTAGGGAGCAGGACAGGCAGAAGGACTGAAATACACTGCTGCGGGGATCAGCGGGCGAGGCAGGAGAGGTCTGCTGCACCATGTGGGTCCCCTTCCTGGCCGGGATTGAACTTCTGCTGCTGTGCCGGTGGATGCTTCACAGTGTGGCGTTCAACCTGCTGTGCCACCAAGGAGGCTCCGACAATATTCTTTAAAAACATAGCATAGTGTTCTTTGATATTGTGTTTGTTGTCATAAAGCATCCCTGATTTATCCATGTGGAAGAGTCTCTCCTCTGAACTCAGAAAGCTTGTCTTATGACTGTTATCAAGTAATTGACCCACAATCAGTTCATTTGGGGGCTTGTTAACAGTATGACCGAGGCATATTTTATATTTTAATAGAAATTTTAGATAAATATTTGTAAAAGAATGAGCTATTATACGACCCATAAATAAATCTCCTGAAGTTTGTCAGATTCCCTTTCTTTTTGTTTGTGCATAATTTGAGGCATTTTCTTGGTTCTTAAAATAAAAGAAGTCACAAATTTATTTCTTTGACGGGTCTTGTTCTGAAGGAAGAACACAGAATACATGTTTGAGTGTTTTGAGATTAGAGTATTATAGTATGACTTTCCTTAGATAAAAGAGATCAAATAAATACTTGTAAATTTCCTTTAGCCCCACCCAATTTCCCATTTGTGGGCCTTTCTTATGTTCATGCATTGACTTATCTAACTTGCAGGGGATGTCACTGGTATTTGAACTAGTTCTGTTTTTCCTAAAAGATCATGTATTAGCTCCTTTTAAAGCCAACTTTTGAGGCTTTATTAGTATTTTCATAGAGCAGATAATATATAAAAAGTGCTAATGAATACCCAGTAATTCCTCCTATTATTATTGTTATTATTAAGATTATTATCTTAAAGTGGCATCTGTTGAACAGTGTCTACATTGCAAATAGTTTTCTTTTTTTTAAGATTTATTTTTATTTTTTTTTGCACATAGAACTTGGGTACAGGCGAGCCAGCAGTGCAGAGGGTTGAGAGTATTCACCAGAGACAGAGTGGGGAGCATAGCAGGCAAATCTACTGATACACTGCTGAGGGGAGCAGCAGTGGGTGAGACAGGAGAGGTCTGAAGTGTCCTGTGGGTCAGCTCCCTGTCCAAGGGAGCTGCAGTGGCTGGTGATAGCTTGATAGCGCTGAGACTTAACCCTTGCACCACCAGGGAGGTCCAAAAGTGGCATTATTTTGCAGTTGTCAATGTGTCTCCTTGATACTCTGATTGCCTTATGCAATTTAAAATAAATCAGGCATCTGATTCCATACTTGCACCAGCACAAACACTATTCACTTAAAACACTCATGAATCTTTTTCATAGATCCTAACTCAGAGGAACCTGCCTAGTGCTCTCTTAAATTTTAGCATCTGTGTAGGTGGCCCATTACCCTGGTTGGCATATAATGATTTTGTCCTTTAAGCTCTAACATTAGACCATTAATCTAATGTAATTGACATTTCAAAGACAAGTTTATACAGAGAAAACACAAGGGTATTATTCTCCTAAGAATTCCTTTGGCCTCCTGATAGGATATTGTTTGCTTATCAGACTTCAGTTCCTTGTATGATAAAATAAATTAGAATGAGATCAGACAATATTAAAGTAAATAAAATATATGAATGTAAGGAATAGATTTCACATGACACCCAGATTAGTTCTAACTACTTCCTGCATTATGATCTGACACAGAATATTTTACTTTAACACTATTTTATTTGAGAACAAACTCTCAGTTCAACCAGACTCTAATGACCTGAGATTTGTTAAACTGTCTTAGATGAGCTAATTACCAGAATGAGCTTAAGCAAGACACGTTCCTCTATATTCTAACACCACACTCTAAAATAATGATATTGGGCTGTGAATATCTAAGAGCCTTCCCAGTTCTGCACATTGATAATTCCAAGTGAGATTTCCTTCGGCTAGCATGCCATTAAATGTTACATTATTATCAGCTTTCTGATTTCCCTTTTACATTTAATAAAAGAGAGTTCATGAATGATCTCTTCCAATTTATTTGATATTGGGAAATTATGGGCACTTGGAATTAGTTTTAAATTTAAATTACATTTACTTTTCTCTTTCACGCCACCAGAGATCCGTGCATGTGAAAATGTGTGCTTTCTTCTATTTATGCTCTGCTGTCCTATTAGGGAAAATCAGAAGTGAGATGCTCTTTCTCCCCTGTTAGTAACAACAAAAGAAACTAACATATGTCGAAGAAAAGGAATCTTTGAAGGATTTTCATATGTAGTCTTTGATGTTTATTTTTGCAATTGCACTATCTTGTAGGAGGAACCATCACACACTTTACAAGTAAGAAAATCTACTATAGAATAAGAACTTGAATTCTTTTACAAAACACAAAGGCACTATGGGTACTCTCAGCCATGACTGTCTGCATCCCACACAAATGCCCTCATCTTACCAATACACACACAAACACACACACCTTTCTCACACACATAGAATTAAAACCCAAGGGTTAGGAAGTCACTACTTCTACAATAATTGTAAAAATTAAAACATATAGAACAAAAAGATAGTAAAAGTATAATCAGTGCAAATGTAATTGCTATTATTAATTTTCCATGTTCTCTCATTTATAAATTATGATAGGTCTTACCTTAATGTGGTTATAAGAATTATAAATTTAAGAATGACTAATGCTTAATGCCCAGTCTGTTCTCAGGGAATAAGATATAGTCTTCCCTTAAATGATTTTAGTCTTTTAGACAGTTAGGAAGGCTGGATAATTCCTCCATCAAATAAAAAATGTCCCTGATATCACATTAATTATTTAGCTCAGACTCAATTGCGTGGTAGTAAAAAACAACCCCAAAATCTTAATGGATGGAGGGAAGAAGCAAACTTTCACTTAAAACAGCAAAGGATTTAAGCAAAGATTTGCTCCTTCCCTCTATGCATTCCATCTGTGAGCTCAGTGGAGCTACTACTGCTCCATATCATTACCTCCTAGAATTGGACTAAAACCAAAACCCCCATCTGGGACATTGGTCTCAGAGCACAGGGAAAAAGACAGGTGATACTGAAAAAGAGAGAGGCAACAGTTTTCAGCATTTCTGCTTGAGAGTTGGTGACATCATTTCTCCATTTTATTGACCAAAGCAAGTCATATGGCTTAGCTTGATGTCAAGGGGCTGGAAAGTATAGTTAGCATAAAATCTGAGATAGTAAATATTAAAATAGTTCTCTATCACAGACTAACATGATTCTAAAAAATTAATTGTTCCCATGTAAGCGGATGATTTGCAAACTTGGGTTCATCCTATGCTTATTCAAACATCACATTCATCAGGTGCTCAGTGAAGAACTGTTATATTCTAGACATTGTGTATAATCGTGTAAGTGGGAAAGAGTGAAAGAAAATATGGTCTACATATAGTATATACATGAGAGAAAAAAGACTATCCCAGAGAATGTCTGTGTGTAGATATGCATGTAGGTGTGTGTTTATGTATGTTTGGAAGTTGGACAGGTTATGAAATGTACATACAAACAAACATGCATGCACAGGCATATACATACATATACTCACAACATTTCTAGCAGTGGTGGGCATGCATGCTTATCCTTTGAAAAAAGCATGCAGGGAAGAGAAAAAACAGCACTAGCAAAGATACAAAGACCAAAGGTGAACTTTTTCTCACAGAATATAAGCACAAACACAGAGGTCACATTTTGTTCTGCTCACTTCTCTTTCTGTACTCAATATGCATTTCACGAGAAAAGAGAAAACCAAGTATTTCCATATGTGAATGGACAGAGTGGGGACGGAATTGGTGAGTGTATAGTAATTCACATTGAAGACCTCTGTTGGCCAAAGGCTCCCAAGTGGTGGCAGTGATGTCTGCTCCGAGTCTCAGGGGGCCAGAGGCCATGTTTCTGGCATGGAGGTGAGCAAACATTAGAGAGAGGGAGGGACCCATATAACAACACTGTTCCTTGTCCTTCCATGAGGATCAATGAGAGGGCCTAAGAGAGACTTGTATTGACTTAAGGATGTCTGGAAACCAGATCCTGATAACTAGGAGGACTAAGAGACTCTGATCCAGGAATGGAAGAGGCAGCATTTGCTAGTCAGACTCATATGGGAGAAACCATGTTTGTGAGGCCAGCCAGAGGCACCTGCACTGATGCATTGTCCCATTAATTTCACTGCTCAGCATGACTTTGCTAGGGGGGGAAACAACTGTTTAACCGTACAAACACAGTACATCTGCATGACTGCATACTGCAAAATAATTGCAAACTGCTTAGTAGGTTTGAAGAACTTTGAGGGGAATAATGTCTTTGGTTTACCAGAAATGAGGTTAGTGTCCTGGTTATATTAAGTGTTTGGTGACTGCTTGGTGAATGGATTTGTAGATGACAGTGGTTCTTACTGGTAGAGGTTTTCCTTCCATTTTGTTATTCTAGCTCTAGAATCTGTCTTATAAACCCACAATCTTTACTGTACTACTGTTGAGATGAATAAATAGAAATTAAAGAGTTTTCTAGAATGCATTAAAATGAGTTTTCTGCTTTGTAAGTTCAATTCTATTTCATTAAATCTATCATGCATTGAATTACCAGTCAGCATTAGGAACTCTATGTGATCTTGCCATTAATTGAAGAATCATCTTCTTTAATAAAACAGTGTGATTGGTACTTTAATAAGTGCACATTTGCAAATGCCCAGAACAAATTGATTCTCTTGGAAAAATTTGGATGGAAGGCTCTTGGAGATTATTTGTTGATCCAAGTTCCAGTTGCAAGTGAAATTGCCAACTAGCAAAAGCTGAGGAATCAATCTAATTTTGAGGTATTATGAAAATTGAGCGTCTCTAACATAAAAAACATGATTCAAGAAATAGATACAAGGATAGATTTGGATAAAATACAAGGAATTATATTAAATATGTTTTCCCAGAGAGATTGTCTTTTGTTTAATTAATTCATGATAAAGGATTAGATTTTATAATTTATTCTATGCTTTTAAATTATAGAAATGAATGAATTCTCTAACAGTGCATTTTTATATCAAGCTGTAATTTGCATCACTATAGTATAACAGTTTCAAATGGTAATTCTGAAGTATCTAAACCAAGACACTACCAATTCTTTTGTTACTGACTTGTGCTAGTTATAATGTAGTCTCTATATATTTGTTGTTCAGTTTTTTATTATATTATTTCTCAGACAATTACATTTTACTGCCAATTTGGAGGATTTACTCGATATAATCATTGAGTACAAGCATAGTGCTAAGTATTTAAATGAGAATGTTATCAAATGACTCTAATTTTTCTTGTCCTTTATAACCAGATTATTTTTAATATGCAAGATTTATTAAAACATAGTTTCAATTATGCTAGGAAATTTAAAGCAAGTAAGCTTTCCATACATAATATTATCTTGCAATAAGGTTGACATTTATAAGATGGTGAGTAACAATTTGTATGCTTATTTCTTAAGTACTTTTGATTTTGTCAATACAAGATAAATTAGCTAAGATCAGGCAAACTATGTTTAGGTATTTGGATTAATCAGGTGCTCCATATTTTTTTGCAATATTGATAGGAATGTTTAGTAACTGTATTAAGTAGATTGAGTGGGAAAAATGAATACAGATTTTGCTATAAATTGCAAATAAGTAAAAAATTAATCTGGCTGACTTAATCAGGAACACAGAATAACATTAGCATTTCAAGTAATTTTATTTTGATTTGCAGAATTCATTGGCAATTTAAAATAGCAATTTAATAAATCCTCACTTAAAAAAATGGCTAAGAGAATTTCTTTTACAATTTCACAATGTTTGTGTTGGATAGCACATTTCAGACACAGACTATGTGTTTTTACTATTTAAGAAAAACTGAAGATGTTTACTATAAGTCATGGCTTGCATTAAAGTAGGGTTTTAACACTTCTTCATGATCACATGACTGACATGGATTTAACCACTAGATGGTCAATTGTGTAGTTACTGCTGTGACCTTCTCTACATATTCACTTTGGCCAATTTCTTTCTAATTGTTTACCACCCATTGATTCACACTACTTTCCCTAGCATTTTTAGTCGAGGGACCCCATAATCAGCATCAGAAGCTATGGAAAAGAATCTTGTGGAGAAGCATGTCCAGAACTGGCACTCAGCATGCAATTCATTTTTTTCTTTTTAACCTACTTATGAATAAATATGTTTTGTGCAAATATTCAGTTTTTATCTATTAGTATCTTCTCAGTTATTCTTCTCAATATCTAGTCACTGTTATTGTGGTGATTTAGCATTAATCAGTTTTTCTGAACACATTAGTAAGGGACAGATTTCATCATTTTCTTATTTAACACTCTAAAAATATCCAAAGAACTCATTGACCTTCAGGGTAGAACCATATCAACTTTCAGCACACCTTACCTGAGGCAGTAGACATACAGGCAAACCCAATTTGAAAAACTAATCCAATATACAGTGGGATATACAGAGTGGGCATGATTCTTTCTGTTCCCAGTCCAGATCTCTGAGAGAAACCTGTGGAAATTCTGAGAGAAATGGCAACTTAAATATATATATTTAAATTTATAATATATATTTAAATATTATATATATATATATATATATATTTCTGCTCCTTTGTACCAAGTAAGGCGCTTAATAATATGTGGTAGAGACTTAGCCTAATTATTTAACATCATTTATTGATTGATGAATATATGTAGAATTTGTTCTAAGTACTAGGAGTGGAGCAATGAGCAAACTAAATAATTGCTTCTTATACTGGGGCTTGTATTTTGTTAGAGAGTCAGAAATCTAAAGAATTATTAAGAAGCACATATACAATAATTCTAGATGGCAATACATGTAGAAAAAAATAAAGCATAGGGCTGGGGATACTAAATAGAGGCTTAGTATCAATAAGTAGAGGCTCACTCTTTATGTGGGATGCTGAAGAAGGTAATTATCTTGAAAGTGATATTTGGGTGAGTACCAGAAGGAAGTGATACTATCTGGGGTAAGATTAGAACTTTGGATACAGCAAAATAGCAAGTGTCAAGGATTGTGTTTGCTTAGTTGTAGGAAGAACAAGGAGAGATTTGTGAAGAAAGAGAAGTTGACAGGAGTCAGAACAGACAGGCTCTCATTGACTATGATAAAGGATTTGGTTTCTCTTTCCACTGAGAAGAGAAGCCAAGTGAGGATTATGAGATGGATGGCATGGAAACACTTTGATCTCCAAAAACTGACATTTTGAGAGTATATTGGAGAATAAGAGTCATATTTAGAAACCTATTTAATATCCTCTTGTGCTGATCCAAGCAAGGGATAATGGCAATAAAAGTGTTCAGATTCTGGACTACTTTGCAATGTAGAATATTTGGATATGTTAACTCTGCAATGGGAATGAAGAGAAAGAACACATCAAAGGATTTATTGTTTAAATCAGTAAAGATAAAGTTATTTACCAAGAGAGGAAGCGGCTTGGGATGGGGGTAAGATTAGTCATTGGGTTTTGGACTTGCTAAATTTGAGATAATTACTGACTCTAAATAAAGACAGGGACATTTGGTGAACTCCATACATGTATACTGAGTAAAGGAAAGGAGGAAGGCAGAGGAAGAAAGCACAGGAAGCAGGGATCATACCAATAAAAGTGTTAGCAAAAATTAAATTTAAATATCACTGAAAAAGTCAAGGCATCTTTTCTCAGTGAATAATTTTAGTTCTGTGTGGGCCCAGGGTAATTAGTAACATAAGAATTAAATGAGTGGGAGTGAAAAATGTTTCTCCAGCAATGACATCTGGTTTTTAAAGGCTATTTTGGCATATCAGTGGCACTCTCCAAATCTGGCATATGGCTGAGATTCTGTGTTTTTGCTGGTGTGACTTGTGCTCTTGTGGTTTTTCATTACTGCATCCTGTGCATAATGAAAATGAACACATTTGTAAGGGACATCATTTCATCAATTCATAGTTATGAACAAAATTTATATTAATTATAATTAATTATAATTATATTATATTAATTATTAATTATAACCCCAAATGAATAGTTGGCTTGAAATAGTATTCATAAATTATGGTATATCCAAGTATTAAACTACTTCCTCATAAATTGATAATCATTTGGTAATCAATTCACTGGATATGTACTATTTATACAACATTGCTAAAAAGAAGCGATAATCAAAAGTTGAACAACTATTGGTAATGCACACTGACTAAGTGGGAATGGACCCATGGAAGAATCTAGGTTGACCAGAAGTTAGGAGTGAGCACTACGAGGGCTTGGGGCAGTGACTACTTACTACACACTGGGGTCATATTATCACACTTGGATAGTCCTTATTTTCTGATGTCTTCCAGATACATATTTGACTTAAGGGAAGGTATCTTATTCTGTGCTCGAAATCTTGAGTTTTGGCTGCTGAAATTGATATCCATTATGAAAGTTAAATAAAGAAATCTCAACTACAATTGGAATGAGGAGGGCACATAAAAGAAACTTTCATATTATTATCATCCCCCATCATTTACATGTGTTTGTCACATTACATGCCCTAACTGCAAATATTATCACCTTACATTTCTAGAGAAGGTGTCATTGACTGCTCCAAAGCAGTAACAGCTCTGCCAGTGAGAACTATGCTGTCCAGCCAACAAGAAACCATCTCCATCCTCAACTCTCACTCTCATCTAATGAACTCTCTTCCAGAGAAGCACCCCACTTTTCCCGTGTTTTCTTCATAAACAAGAGCCCTTGATGTCTTTGGATTTGGAAAAAAACAATATCTAATATGCATTGCTCAAATTGAGGTTTACCATTAAATAAGCAGGATATTTCCTATTTAAAACAGATATACAAAAGTTGTGATTTTTCCTAAGATCATCTAACTTCCTGTCAACTGTTCTGAAATCACATCCAGGTGGACCAGATTAGGATAAGCATGGCATGCTTTTATATTCTTAAAAGTCATTAACCTTCAAAATTTCTTTCTTACCTTCATCCCACAAACTCCAAATCACCTCCTTAGTCTAGTCTGGTATGTGTTCTAACCTTAAAGCCTAAATATCAAACCTGATCAGTGGTGTGCTTTTACTTTGTGATCATATGGCATAAAATGATTTTACTAAAATGATATTGCATAAGTAGTTTCCAACTTAGTAACCTTTTCTATAATTGTCAAAATAGAATACAGAGGTCTAACTTAGTCAAAGGTTTCATGCATTATAGCTATTGGGACATGGCCTGTGATATTTTTGGCTAAAAGCAGAAAGATGTACAACTGTACTGACATTATAATCTGAAGAAGTGAGGAATTAACTCCGTAAGAAATCAACATGATGTAGGATTAATGTGACCACTACATAGATGCGAGTTGCCAGGGCAACTTTTATATGCCAAGCAATGTGGGGTTTGTTTTCTGTTGATGGATATGATATATGCTTTGGGCTACAATCCAATTCAATTAAAGAAATATTTATTGCACTCCCACTATGTATCCAGCTTATTGTACCATCTCCCTGACACCATTCATATATCTATGCAAAAGCAAAGACTTATATGAAATAAATTGGCTTAGGTTTTAACTACATGGGGGCCAGGAAATTGACTCTTTATAAAAATGACTAGTTCCATTTTCCAGGATCTTTACCAAATTCTTGAGCCAAGGGTTTGTTGGAAAATATTTTGATATTAGCTATTAGTCTTTACCTCATCTATAGTGAAAAGTAGGAGATTATAAATTGTTCAGGGTCTTTTTTGTGCCTCTGCTGTAACATTTATAGGTCTGCCATCACAGGTCCTTATAACTACTGGTATATCAAGACTACAGTAGTGGAAGCGATTTCAAGCATTAAGGGGCTACCTTGCGTATAGATAGTTTAAAATCATAACAACATAAACGAAATATTTGATATTTGTCATCATCATGCACAGCTAATCCAACACAATGCATTGTTGCTTATGTATTCACTTATGAACTTATCATTATCATTTATTTTTAACTTTATAACTATGCAGGCAACACCAAATTAATACTAAGATCTAAGTCAAGGACATTACCAGAATGAAGAGTGAGGTGGGCAACGAGCTTCGCTAGACTCTCAGGATACCGCTTGAAGGTCCAGCTTTGGTTTCACCTCCCCCACAATAGCAAAGTTGAGACACATAAAGACAGCTAGAACAACAGAAGAAAAGTGGGTTTTACTGATAAGAGTCATGTGGCGGGAGTGATTGTGGTTCACAGTGACCTGCTATGAAGAGAAACCCAGTAGATTTCAAAACTGATGAAACTAATTAATGGTCAGCACAGGCACAGGAGACCCCTGCAGATTTAACCAGTATCCACCCAACCCACAGATATTCAAGTTTGCTGGTGCCTAAGTCCCTGACCAATGTCTTCACTGCCCCCACTAAGACCTGGAACCACTTAGTAACCAGCCCAGTCCTCGGTGACACTGAAAGTATGAAACACCAGTTAGAAACCTGCAACTGACCCCTATCACTATGCAAAGCTGTCCAGCTGTGGACCTGATGTCCATCACCAGCATAAAGTGCGCATGCCTGAGAGGATCCTGCAGTCACGGGAGAGCTCACCAATGATCAGGGACCCTGCAGCTGCTTGGGGATTAGGATCATCTCTGACTTTTGTCACTAAACTGCATCAATACACTTACCTGCAGTTATCCTCTCCAGCTATGCACCTGCATGCCCCAACCTGACCCTTGTCAGGCCCATGACTAGAGGGAGACTGCGAAGCCATGAGAGGGCACTCTAACAGTCAGGGTCCTTGAAGCTGCCTGATAATGAGCCAGCAGTAGGTCCTCACCCTTACTGTCTGCCCTAGTCCTGAAATTATGTGTGTGTCTGCAATAAATCCCTGGTACTGCACAGGAAAATGCAGCCGAATGTATGCACACCACTAACTAGTCACCACCACTACCTGCCACATCTCTAATCACTGGACATGCAGTCACCACTGAGAAGCGCAATAGCCCTTGAAGTCACATATCCCCCAGGACTCACCAAGGAATACAATTGTCTATGGTGTGGAACTTGGCAGTGTTAGCAAAAGAGATTTACATGTGGCACTGCCACATGCCCCGCACTTGGCACTCTGCACCACTAGTTGGGGTGACAGCATATCCCAGCATGCTCCCAAGTGCAGTCTTTCCTTACTAAAGTCAGTCCATATAGTCTGAAACAGGTGATTTATTTCTCAAATGCTCAGAAACCTATGCAAGAATTAAAGGAATTATGAAAAAATCAAGTAAGCATGATTCCACCCAAAGAACACAGTAAACCTAAAGCAAGTGGCATCAAAGAAATTAAGATCCAGGAATTGCCTGACAAAAATTCAAAATGATTGTTGTAAAGATGCTCAGAAAGCTACAAGAGAGCACAGGTAAACTAATGAAATCGGGAAAACAATAGAATTTAAAAGAGATCTTAAACTAAGAGAAAACTAAAAGAATCTAGTAGAAAATTTTGAACTGAAGATTACAATCACTGAATTGAAGAATTCAGTATTCATATTCAACAACAGAACTGACCAAACACCAAACGGAAGAAAGATTCGGTGAACTAGAAGTAGATCAGTGAACATCATCCAGTCACAAGTGTGAAAAGAAACAATATATAAAAAAAGAAGAAAGCCTACAAAATTTGCAAACAGTACTAAGAGAAATTATACACAGTCATTAGAATTCCAGAAATAGAAAAGAGGGAGAATAAAGTAATATAAATTAAAAAAAAAAACAGTGGCTGAGAACTTTCAAAATCTGAGATCTTCAGCAATTGAGAAATTGTCTCTAGAGTTCAAGAAACAAATAGTTCTTGTCCCGTTGCATGGCAGCAGATGGGTGAGGGGGGATGTGCAGGACTGAGGAAAGACAACTCAAAGTCCAAGGAGAGAGAGACAGAGACAGAGACAGAGTGACAGAGACAGAGACAGAGAGACAGAGACAGACCTACCTAGAGGGGCTTGCAACTGAGGGAATATATCACATCAGGGCCTCCCTGGTGGTGCACAGGGTTGAGCACCACACTGTGAAGCATTCCTGACACCGCAGCACAAGTTGGATCACTGGCCTGGGAAGGGACACGCAAGGCGCAGCAGACCTCTCCTGCCTCTCCTGCTGTTCCCCTCAGCAGTGTATTTCAGTCCATCTGCCTGTTCTGCTCCCCTCTTTGTCTCTGGTGAATCCTCTCACCCCCGCCCATGCCTCCAGACTATACCCCAGCTCTTGTATACATAAATAAATGAAATCTTAAAAAAAGTTCACAATAGCATCAAAACCAACAAATTTAGAAACAAATTTAACTATAGGGTGATAGGTCCATGCATTGAAAATTGCAGGACTTTATTGAAAAAAAATTAAGACACAGACAAATGGAAAAAAATTCTGTGGTCATGAATTAGAATATTGCTACAATGTCCATTTAACCAAAGTCATCAATAAATTCAATGCAATCCATATTAAAATTCCACTTTTTTTCAAATGTATAAAAAAATTCTAAAATATACGGGCCTTTTCCACAAAGACACCGGAGCAAAACAGAATCCTGAAAAAGATAAAAGCTACAGACATACCTCCTAATTTCAATCTATATCACAAAACAATAGTAATCACAGCAGCATTGCACTTCTGTAAAAGTAGGCACATAAGCCAATGGAACAATTGAAAGATTTGCAGTAAAACTAAATATATATAGTTAACTAATATTTGACAATGTAGTAAAGGATACCAATGGGAAAAGGACAGATTATTCAATAAATGATGCTAGTATAACTGGATAACCACATGCAGAGGAATTAAATCATACCCCTATACCACTCCAAATATTAATTTGAAATGAATTAATGTCTTACATAAGACTTGAAACCATAAAACTAGAATACAAACATAAGGAGAAAGCTCCTTGACATTGGCCTTGGTGATTTTTTGGTGTGTCACCAAGCTATAGGGGCCTCTTTGGTGGTGCAGGTGCTTAAGCACCACACTATGAAGCACCCACAGGCACTACAGCATGAGTTTGATTCCTGGCCAGGAAGGGGACCCACGTTTCACAGCAGACCTCTCCTGTCTTGCCGGCTGTTCCCCTCAGCAATATCTTTCAGTCAATCTGCCTTTTCTGTCCCCACTCTGTCTCTGGTGAATCCTCTCACTTCACACAACTCTGACCTATACCCCAGTTCTTATATGCATAAATAAATACATGTTAAAAAATAAACAGTAGTGTACTACTCTTTAAAAAAAGTAGTTATAAAACAATAGTGTGAATCCAACAAACTAAAACACTTCTGCACACCAAAACCAAAAAATGATTAGGAAGCCTAAGGAAATGAGAGGGAAACAAATGCAAATCATATATTTGATAAAGGGCTAATATGTAAAATATATGAAGGTATCATAAAAATAGCAAACAATCTGATTGCAAGTGGGCAAGTGATCAAGTAGACATTTTTCTAATATAATCAAATGGTCAACAGTTACATGAAAAGGTACTCAAGATCATTAATCATAATGAAAATGAAAATGCAACTCATAATGAGAAATGGCAATTGTCAGAGACAAGAGGTAACAAGTATAGAAGAGGCTATGAAGAAAAGCAGCCTTTTGTGCAATGTTGGTGGAAATGAAAAGTGTGCAGCTACCATAAAAAGCAGTATGAAATTTTCTTGAAATATTAAAATTATACCTACCATAGTATTGAGAAATCCCACACTGGTTATATTAAAAAAAAAGTTGAAACAGGATCTCAAAAAGATGATATCTGATCACTGAAGCATTACTTGCAGTAACCAAAAGATGGAAATACCAAAGTATCCATCAATGAATAAATGGGCAAATATATACACACACACATATATGCACACACACATATATATGTATATATGTGTGTATGCATATACATATATATATAATTCAGTCATGAGGAAAGAAGATAATCCTGTCATTTGTAACCATGTTGTCTTTAATATAACTTTGAACACTATGTTAAGTGAAATCAAAGACTGATACTGTGTCATCTGAATGAAGTGGTGATTGCCAGCATTTGGGGCAGTAAAAGAATTATGGACATGTTACAAAGGGTGTAAATATCCAGTTGCAGTATAAGTTACCAGGATCTAAGGTATAGTATGGTGACTATAGTTAATAATACTCTATCATATAATTGAAAATTGGCAGGAGAGTAGCCTTAAATGTTCTCACCTCAAGGAAGAGTGACAATTACTGACATAATGGTTGTGTTAGCTAATGCTGTGATATAATCATTTTACAATGCATATTTAACCTGTGTGTATCATAAACTTACGCAATATTATATGTTAATTATATCTCAATAAATTTGGGGAAATAATGAAATACAATAATAAAATCTAAATCAGGTCATTCCATTCATATGATGAAATCCCACAACAGTTCCCCTCTTCAAGCAGTAAAAACTTGTCCTCCCAGTCCCAAGTCACCTGCTCCCTGGTCTGACTTAGTCTCCTCCCTCTTACTCATTGTGTGGTAACCAGGGTCCTCCATTTAATGAATAGAACTACATCTATTCATCCACCTGACCACCTCTTCACTAGCTGTTTCCTTTCCCTTGAAAAATATTCCACCTAACATCTATTTAACTCTTACCTCCTACAAGTCTTTACCCAAATAATGATTTTTTATTGAACTATTCCATACTGCCATATTTAGTACTGCAGCATTCATTCTCATCATGCCCACTTCCCTTTATCTTATTTTATAATTTCATATCACATTTTCAGATAATGCTTTTCACATTTTCACACTATAACCATTTCTTATTTATGCTTACTTTATTTCTCTTCCAGTAAAATGTAAGTGCAATGAGGGCAGACATTATAATCTTTATAGTTTTTACTTTGATATATCCTAAGTAGCTAGAATTGTAACTGGTACATATAGGCTTAATTTTTTTGGTGGTGTTGGATAGATGCATGGAAGTTAATGCTGGCCTTAATTTTCTTTCCAATTATTGTTTCAAATAACATGAGGAAAACACTTACAAATAAGAATGGAAGAATAACAGAAGAAATCTATGCTGGCCAAGTAAGTCTCTGGCAAACTCTCACATGTTGGGGTTCATTTCTTTAGTCAAGTAAGAAGATAAGCTGTGGTGTTCTGGGGACAAAACTTACTGAGGTGAGTTTATACAGAAATCAGGTTATACAAAATATCTTTCTTTGGCAGCAGGGAAGTCAAAGTAAAGTGGAATACTTTACAAATGAGTTCAACGACTACCTAAAACAACAAAGAGGCAGGTGTTACAAAGGACAGATGTCAGCGACTCATAGTTGGATACAAACCAGAGAAGGAATTGGTCAAGAAAATTAGGCTACCTGGGATAAATTAGAAGACTCAGCCTTACACACAAATTAGCACTAAGATATCTTACCATTAGATATGCTCCGAGTATCAGAGTGAAGGGATGAGGGATTGTGTAGAGAGAAGCATAAACCAAGGCGTTAGAAACATCTATATCAGCAACAATCTGACAAGTTGCACACCAGCACACATGAGGGACATACATCACTCACACCCAACCCTGATTATAGTCAGGGTGTTGGATCCCCTTCCATCAAGTTCTGGCAACAAATTTAAATAGAGCTAGGTACCTACTCCAGTGTTATGACTGCTAATTCAACAATCAGTCAGTTGGAAAGTTATTATTCTAATTAATAACAGCACTAAAATCTGAGGTCACAATGTGTCAACACTTCATAAAAAAAAAAAATCTCTCCTCTGCCTCACAAATGCCCTTGCAGGATGGTTCATATAAACTGATATTATAAGAAAATTTAAATGTAGCAATTATGTAGAATGAATAATATAATATACTTAATTATCTGTTTTCCAGATACAGAGATCTCCCATTTCTGGCCTCCTTACTTTCACTGATAGCTAATTATTTTCTGGATCAATACCCACTATACACTGAACTTATTTTGAAGGAATCAAAAGTGGGTTATAAACACAGATGGAAGAAGAACTCTCTGAGAAGCCAAAATGAAATAAAGTGTGAATACATAGCACCAGTAATTGCTTAAATGTGTTGACTAGGAGCCAGGTGTTTAGTGTGGAAAATAACAATGGCAATTGCATAAAAAAGAAAACCGAATAGTTACATAGAACTTCCTATATCCAAAATTCGGGACTCAAATTTTATGACTATTCTTCTTAAAAAGATTACCATTTTGTGCACCATTATTGACTACATTTTACAAATAGAGAAAGAGAGGTTTGGAAGAAACATAATCCACCGTGGGCTGCACAATAAGTAGATAATGGAGCCAGAATTGGAGCTCTTGTCTGCCTGAGTCCACAGCAAGAGATCTATTCACACCACTGCACCGGTGAAGATGGGAACAAAGCTGAAAAGCCACGTATGACTGATACACAGTTTTTGTGGGAAGAGCACTTACTTATTTCCATTTTTAAAGATTATAGTCTCTGTTCCTTTGTCAGTGAGGTCATTGGCCTGTTTCTAAGAAAATTCAACAAAGCATCTGCCACCTTTTTTCACTCTAGATTATCGTTTTTGAAGAACAACAGTATTTCACCTCCCAAAATTTTTAGTCATAGATTAAAGTTTGTGCCCATTCTATGTGCATTGTCCTTGTCTTCTGACCACATTGATTGGCCATATCTTGCTCATTCAAGCTCATGATAAGGCTCCTGTACAAAAAGTTTATCTTAGAATCCCTCCATGTCACCTTCCAATGTACTTTGTTACTGTTCATTTTCTGGTTCTTCACCTTCTTCCTGCTTGTCCATGAACTTCATATTGGCTACATGTTTCATTTTCAATCATCATTTGTGATCTTATTCAATGTGTGTATGCTAGATTTAAACAGCCTAGTCTACTATCATTTTGATTATGTGCAATTCTGCATTCATATAGGGTCAGGCCAGATGGGTCAATTAGTTACAAGTCTCCCTTCAAATTTAACAAGAGTAGGATGTTTGATCATCCTGGAACAATGGTTATGCATCACAAGTTATGATGACCTGTAACACTTGGGGGCCATTGGCTGATGGATGACTGTGGCCTCCCAGAGACTGATTACTGGAACACATTGTCAATAAGATTGGAACCATGAGAAGGGGGTGTGAGGTATGTTTCCATCTCAATACTGAGTCATCAAGCAGATGTCAACAGATTCGCCTTCCCTGGGAAACCCTAGATACATATGCACATTTGTTCAGTTTCACCAATCCTTTTTATTTTTTTTTAATATTTATTTGTGCATATAAGAGCTGGGGTGTAGGCCAGAGGAATAGCGGAGTGAGAGGACTCACCAGAGACAGAGTGGGGAACAGAACAGGCAGATCTACTGATATACCCTGCTGAGAGGAGCAGTAGGCGAGATAGGAAAGGTCTGCTTTGCTATGTGAGTCACCTCCCTGACCGGTGATCAAACTCGTGCTGCAGTGGCTGAGAATAGATTCATAGTGCTGACTTAATTCCCTTCACTGCACTGTCAGGGAGTTGTTTTTTTTGTTGTTGTTGTTTTGTTTCTTTTTTACTTTATTCTCCTATCCCATGTAATTGATGCTGTATTATTATTCTATCAATAAAAAGGCCAGGAACTTGCTCTCTCACAAGCATCCTTCACTGCACAGCCTACTCCATGACTCCTGTTTGTCAGTGTGGTGTTGTCAACACAACAATTTAAGCTGCTATGTATCCCTCAGGACATAATTACAGGGGTCTCAGTTCCACCTCCAGCTCTGACGATCTCACCCCACTGCCACCATTCTCTAGCTGCAAACAATTTGTTGAATACTTACCATATGTTAGGTACTGAAATCAATAGTTTTCACATTTTGTGTTTTCATATTCCTTGTTGAAACAGATTCCCTATTGTAGATGAGAATTAATGACTAGGGGGTTTAAGCAGTTTCCATAAGATATTATGAAACAATATTTATTAAGAAGCTTCTATGTTCTCTATGGATTAGAGATACTCTCAGAAACCTGGGAGATGAGGTTTCTGTACATATGGCATAGACTTTCCCAGGTGGGAGATCTTGATGTGATACAGGGAGACCAGACTCAGGTCTCGCTTGCCTCTGTATTAAGCTGTAGCTATCCACAAACACCCTGCCTCCAGATCCAGTTTGGTTCTTTCACCATATATGTGGACATCACTTGGATGAAAGGGTATCTCTCTCTCTCACACACACACACACACACAAATACACAAAGAATAAGCATAAAAAAGTTGAAACTATGAGAATAAAAACACTGAAGCCATTATGAGAAGTGACATGGGAAATCTATCCCAATTGGGCCATCCTTTGGACTGGGTTTTATACAACTTTTCTTAATGGAATATAGTGTAACCGAACTTTAACATACTTGTGTTTTCAGTTCTAGTCTATTCAAGTGACTAGTTAACAATTTGGACATCAGATTAGATTACTTAGTTGTAAAATAGATTGGATTTGGAAATGGATCAATTCCAAATTACCTCCAGTTCCAAAATTTCAATGGCATAGTCTGTTGGGGTCACAATGTTTATTTTACCTCAACAGTTTACAAATAAATATTAAAATAGTATTAAGGTAAATCATATTACATTTATAAAGGTAAGATTTTATTTTTTTAATATTTTATTTATTTATGCATATAAGAGCTGGGGTACAGGCCAGAGTCCAGGGAGGTGAGAAGATTCACCAGAGATGGAGTGCGGAACAGGGCAGACTGACTGAAACACACTGCTGAGGGGTGCAGCAGGCAAAAGCAGGAGAGGTCTGCTGTGCCATGTGGGTCCCCTCCTTGGCAGGAGGCAGGGATCGAACTTGTGTTGCAGTGGCTGCGGTTTTCTTCATAGTGCGTTACTTAACCTGCTGCACCACCAGGGAGGCCCAAGATTTTTTTTCTTAAAAATAGGACTTTCTTAACCAAAACAAAACCCCACCAACTGGGAGAAAATCTTTGCACACAACACTACTGACAAGGGACTTATCACAAAGATCTATAAGAAGCTGATCAGACTAAACAAAAACAGTAAACAATCCAGTCAAAAAAATGGGCAGAAGAGCTAAAAAGACATTTCTCCAAAGAGGAAATGCAAGTGGCCAACAGGCATATGAAAAAATGCTCAGCATCTCTTGTAATCAGATATAGATAAATGAATTAACTTAATAATGAAAAATAAATAACAAAAGGAAAATTCAAAATCACATTCTCTAATTACACTAGAAGTATGCACATGTGAAAGTATAGAAAGTAAAGAAAGGGACATACTGGTGTGAGAGGAGGAAGATGGCATTAGAGGAAGTTCTTTGCTTCGGAGAGGTTAATCTGAAAATAGTTCAGAGAATCAGAGCTTCCCACGACTTGAAGAAAAACTAGAGTACCTTGTGCATGTTGGAGATGAAACCCTGACCCCACCAGAAGAGACACTGAGGAAATCTAACTCCATGCAACAAAAGGTGAATAGAGAAAGACACCTGCAAACTGCATCCAGGTTAGAAAGACATGGTAATCTTGGAGCTGTGATCCCGTGACTGGCCAACTGCTTGTGAGGAAAGAGTTGATTAGACTAAAGGTGCACCTTTAAGTTCAGAGGAGCTGGCATTTCCAGGCAGGCTAGGTCCCCAGTGGAAATGATAGTGTATAATTGTGTCCCTACCTCTCCATCTCTGGACTCACTCAAGCTGGTCCTGTGCACACAACACAGCCCCACAGTATGCAGAGACACAAGTCTGGAAACATAGACAAAAGTCCTTCAGTGGTACCACAAACCTGCGTCACTTGCACATCACTTTCTCCTTTGACTGATCCTTCCAGGCCTTGTCCCTCCCACCTTACTCAATAGAGGGAGATCAGTTCAATCCAAAATAAAGTGCAGATACTGTAAGCTCACTTGGAAAAATAGCAACTTTTTAGAAAGCTACAAAATGAGAAGATGGAGAATTAAAACATATAGCTACCATATGTTCCATCAATTTCACTCCTACATATCTACATGAGAATGAAGAAACACTAGTTAAAGGAATATATGCACTCTTATGTTTATTGCAGGACTAATTATAGTAGCCAAATTATGGGAACAGTCTAATTGCCAAAAGAGAGATAAGTGGATTAGGAAGATGACCTCTATGCACATAATGGAATACTACTCAGCTATAAAAAGATGAACCCTTACCATTCTTGACAACATGGGTGGAAATGTAGGGGGTTATGGTATCCAAAATAAGCCAGAAAGACAGATACTGATGCTGTCACTTATATGTGAGTAAAAGAAACAAAACAATGAAGCAGATAAAATCAATGGATAACAAAAAATAGATACATGACAGCAGAATTCAGCTACTAGAGTAGTGGGAAGACAGATCTCAGTGGGGAGGAGGTACGATGGACTATGATGGAGAACTAGGAGTCACGTGGTGGTAGGTGTGTTAACATACACCTGAAGGGTGTGATCTTATGTCTATAAATAATATAGACTTTTGTAAACTAATATTGCCTCAATACTAAATAAATAGAAATATAAAGAAGCAAATAAATGAAACAAAATAGAGGCACACACTGAATTACTGATATCATGGTAAATGGGAAGATTTTTGTTCCTATTTTAGTACTGTCTTTTACAATGTTATCTGGGGACTCCCTTTGGAGCAAAGGGTTAAGTCTCAGCACTATGAAACATTCAGCAGCCTCTGTTTCCCACTCTGTCTCTGGTGAATCCTCACTCCCCTGCACCTCTGGCCTATACTCCAGATCTTATATGTATAAATAAATAAAATAAATCTTTAAAAAGTAAATAAATAAACTTTATCTATAAGATATATGCTAAACATATATTTATAAGGTACACTGACTTTTTATCATGTGTCAAGTCTTGTTCGCTTAATGTTTACAATCAGACTGTAAAGTAGATATTAGGTCCAATTTTCAGATTAACCTACCCAGGCCATTTAACCAAGACACACATAATTGACCAAGTTTACAAAAACAAATGCAAAGTTCAATGCTCTTTCATTATATCAAATGTCTACAGGGAAAAAATTATTGTAATGAGGTGTATACAAATGCTTTCAATCTTAGAGTATTTGGAGGGAAAAAAAGAAGTAAAATCCTAAGATTGGCAAGTCATAAATCCTTTTTAGAAATAACCATTCTTACACTATTTATGTGTCTATTTTTCTTTTATATCTTAGTGTAGCCAACATGGAAAATCCTAAAATGATACATCATCTACCACCAATCACAAGAAAAATTGTATATGTGTACATTTATGCTTATATGTAGATGAGTGTATACACATATTCACATATCTTATTGACAGTTTTTGCCACGCTAGAAAACAAAAAAAATCATTTGACAGGATTCTATTTGCTAGATACCTTGTTTGTATTAAACATGAATTTTGCTGTTGCTTCACATGACACATAATTCACACTAAACTTGTAATGTCTTTTAAATGTTATTGAAATAAATTATAGCATGATCTTAATTTTTGTAGGTACTCTAAATTTAATCTTTATTTAAAATCTTTATGAACACTTGTATTAATACACTGACCATTTAGCTCCCCTCCCCATCATTTTTGAACTGTGCAGAACTGAGAAAAGATTGCATTTGTGCAGCCTCTCTAGACACAACATCCAACTAGAGCTTCCCTTTGGCCCTGGTGTTAGTCAGTATTTGTGTGTCAGCACACAGCCCTCTCTCCAAATGACTTCTCCTATTCTGAGCCACCTCTCAGTAAACAGCAGGAGAATAAATACCTCAAACCTGTAGCTAGCGTTTCACACTCCACGACACCCACCTCTTCCAATGCTTGAATGCCTGTTTGGTTCCAAGATACAATAAATGGAAAAGGGAAAATAAATGATATCACATGATTTTATCAAATGACCTACTCTAGCTTTTCATGACTGATCAACATTTATATGAACAGACACAGGAATCTACTTTTTTTTTTTAAGATTTATTTATTTATTTATGGGGCATCCCTGGTGTCGCAGTGTCTTGAACGCTGTGCTATGAAGCAGCCACAGCCGCTGCAGCACGAATTCGATCCCTGGCCAGGGAGGCAACCCATTTGGTGCTGCCGACCTCTCTTGCCTCACCCACTGCTCTCCTCAGCAGTGTATTTCAGTCAGTCTGCCTGTTCTGCTCTCCGTCTGTCTCTGGTGAATCTCTCACCCCCACTTATCCCTCCTCACCTCTGGTCTGTATCCCAGTTCTTGCATGCATAAATAAATATTTTTTAAAAAAAGACCTGGGGTACAGGCCAAATGTGCAGGGGACAAGAGGATTCGCCAGAGGCAGAATAGAGAACAGAACAGGCAGATCTACTGAAATACACTGCTGAAGGGGGCAGTGAGCAAGGCAGGAGAGGTCTTCCTGGGCCATGTGGGCCACTTCCCCTGCTGGGGATGGAACTTGTGCTGCAGTGGCTGAGGATAGCTTCATAGAGACTGAAACCCTTGTACCACTAGGGAGGCCCCCATAGAAGTATACTTTCAAAGGAAAGAAGATTAAGACAGATTTTTTTTTCTTATTTGTGTGGTAGTTCTGGGTATATTAACTGTGGATATGTTTTCCTTTACATATTGTCATTCAGAAACTCATTCATCTTTATCCAGTATTACTAATTCTGAAGTTTCTTTCTCGTGAGAGAAATCTTTTCTAATCATACTTTAATTTCCTAGAAAAAAATCTTATGTTTTCATACCTTAAGCAATATTTTAAAATATATTTATTTACTTAGGGAAGATATAAGTGAGAGAAAGATGGTGCTTCCTTTGCTGTGAGCAAAAAATGGAAAGTTAACTTTAATAATAAGAGTTTATTTAATACTAGAGTTTGGTATGTTCAAAAGAGTAGTTATAGAAAAATTTCTAATATCTCCTGAAAGCTTAGCCAAATGACATGTTCCTAGATTGTTCAAGCCTTATTCAATAGACATTAAATTATTTTTATCTTTGATCACATTTTTGATTTTATACTTCATACTTCAATCACCAGAACTCTTTATTCCAGCTACCCAAAAAGCTATTGTCAAGAAAGTGCTCAATGACCTTCAAAATCGTGCCTTTTAATTATATCATCTGGTGGATCAAAAGAAAAATGTCTTTTAATGAACCACAAATAAGATCGATAAACTTTCAAAAACTGGTTCCCACGACAGCACCTCATCAAATATTATTTTCTCTGTCTCCCTCAAAAGATCTTTGTATTGAACTTCTCCATTGGCTAATGAAATCCTATGTTTTATCTGTAAGTACTGCAGGTGATTAGCAATGCAGATAATCAACATTTCCAGTATAAAATTAGCTACACAGATACAAAATTAAACATTCATTCCCAAAAAAGAAAGGCATTGTGTTGAAGCAGTCTAATTAGTTCTGTCTGTCCAAACTGCATAGCAACTAAAGATTGACTCAGCCCACACAGAAAATTCCAGGCTTCTGGAAAGGCCACAATTTTTGGAATTAGTTACCTGGGTGACTCTACTTGTCCCATGTTTAGCCTGCCTTTCAGATGCCTTATCATTTCCTTAGTTGCCCTTCATGTAGTACTCCAACTTGTCTCAATCTCCCATCTTGATAATCCCCTCAATTTCTGTTTACGACACTTTTGAACAATTCTAAAAGTTACATCGTCCTTGGTTTCCAGTAACAGTTGGCTTTCTTTCTCGATGTTCTAATGATCAGGAGCACCTGTGGCCGTGTGGCGGGGTAGGAGAAGCACTGCCAGCTGCCAGTGCTGTTGGCAGCCTGAGCCCCAGCAGGGCTGCTGTGCTGCTATCTGTTGCAGCCGCAGGTCTTTGGGGCGGCTTGGGTGCCTTCACCAAGTGGTGAGCTTCAGCGGCAGGCAGGGAAATTCTCGCTCCTGCGAAGCAAGCAGATGCCACAGGAGACCTGAGGGTTCCTGTCCTGAAACCTGGCTAGCACCAGGGGTGGGCTGTGTGCAAGAGGCTTGCTCCAGCTGCGGGTGGGACACCCTCGCGCAGGCCGCTTTTGGCTCCTATGTGAGCTGGCACTTAGCTGTACCTGGGCGCCTAAGAAGCCTGCACATCCAGCTGCATAGGCTGCAAGAAAAAGCCGGTTTTGACCTGTGGTTTGTGGCCTGGGGATGCTGTCTCAAGATGACCTAACTTTCTGTATTAGCACTTTCATTTTGTAACAAGATTTTGACCTTAAATTTCAAAAATACCATCTGAGGGAACTGACTTGAAGATATCAACTTTCAGGAAGAACTTATTATGAAGAAAATAACCAATTGCTCAAAATTTAGATTTCTATTTTTTGCACATTTCTATTATTATGCACATTTGTGTGATAGGGCATCAAGAAAGCAGATAAAGGAAGACAAGAGTGAGAGTAAGGGGCAGACTTTTTTAAAAAAAAAAGATTTATTTATGCATACCATAACTGGGGTGCAGGCCAGAGGCGAAGGGTGGGGGCAAGAGGATTCATCAGAAACAGAGCGGGGAGCATAACAGGCAGATCAACTGAAATACAGTGTTGAGGGGAGCAGTGGGTGAAGCAGGAGAGGTCTGCTGCGCCATGTGGGTCACCTCGCTGGCCGCCTGCAGGGATCGAACTCGTGCTGCAGTGGCTGCTGTTTGCTTCATAGAGCGTTGCTTAACCTGTTGTGCAACCAGGGAGGCCCCAGGAACAGACTCTTTCTGTAGCTGAGGTGAGATAGGAAACTGAGAGTTGTAGTATCTGGGAGACCATAGATCTGACTTTATCATATATGGAATTATTGAAAGACTTAGTGCAGTGATGTGAGTTGCCAAGATCTATACCAACATTTTTAGAGCCCATAATATAAACTATGTTTCCAAAAATCTCAGTCTTCAAAACATAGAATAATATATATATATATATATATTTATATCTTCAAAACGTAGAATAATATATATACATATATATATAAACATTTTTTAAATGAAACCCTGCCATTAATTTTCTGACTGGAATGCCTGGTAAGTTTGTTTTGCTACTCACAATTCAAATTTCCTGGTCGATGCAAGACACCTACATTCTTCATTGAAAACTTAACAGTGAATAATAAATGTCAATAATGTTTACAATAATCTGAATAAGGAATATGGAAAAGTAAATGGGGCATTCTTCTTTGTGTACCTCTTTATCTAATCAAATTCTATTCAAATCACTTCCTTGTAAGAAACCATTTACACAAGTCAGGAGGATTTATGCTCTATTTAATCTTATAAAACTTATTGCACATGTTACCATGTAGAACTTGCATTGAAATGTGTTTTTCTCAGTTTTACCTGGTGCAGTGAAAAGTAAAGTTCATTGTGTAAACAATAAGTTATTGTTGTTTTCCCTTAGCAAGTAATAAAATTAAAACCCCAAGATGTGAAAACTATGCTACTGTATAGACATTAAGATGAACTAAATGAATTGCAAGTGTCCAAAATTTTTAATTCCACAATAATATTGTTCTTAATTTGATATGTTCCTATTAGAACCCAAACAAACTTGACATATTATATTTGGTGGATAAGTCACTAAAGTCTCTCATACTCTTATTTCTTTCCTTTTATCTTGAAATTTATTCTTAAATGTTCTGAGTTAATCATTCCTGCCTTTTCACTATACGCAGTTTCATGTGACCCTACCTATTATAGACCTCAGGCATTTCCATGCTATCTCTGTAAATTTTGGGAAGACAGGTGATAGACATCTAAAATACCTTTTTGTTCTGTCATAATGTCCATCATATTGTGGGCATGGAGATAGCCATCATTGTCATTGTGTAGTCTTTTGTGATCTATCATAGCCTTTATTATAATGCAAATGTATACTGGCATATTTATTACCCATTAGACCAGGGATACTGGGATGACAGAGAAAGTTTCTTATTTCACATACATCCATCAATCTGCATAGTGACTAGCCAGGATGGTGTTCTATATATCTTTGTTCTGGATGATATGAATACAGGAATCAGTGTATCATATAATCTTGTGAAAAGCAGTAATGTGAAAAATTTTGGCAATAAACTCTGAAGTTGTATTCCTGGGCTTAAATCTAGAGTTGAAATTTACTTGTTTTGGAATTTGAAACAAATAATTTAACTTGCATTCTTTCACTTTCTCACATGTCCAAAAGATGGTACTTACAAGAATACAGTTAAAATCCAGTAAATTATTGTTTAGAACAGTGAATGATGTGTAACATTACACTGTAAATGTTATACATATTGGATATTATTTTTAGTACTCACTTGCTGAATTGAGTTCAGTGTGCATGTATGTCTAGTAGAAGTGATGGTGATGATGATGAGTGGGTTCTCCCTAGCACTACTTTCAGAATTAATTAACACTAGTGGGCCATTCTATTTCCTGGAAGGTCTGGAAGGTATGACTACTTGTTGAATAAAGGGCACATATCCTTTTTAGCCTTTTTTTTCCTCTCCTATCGAACTATTCAAACAGCTACAGTGAATTCCACTAAATAAAATATTTTAAAATGAGCTGCAAACTGAAATAATAAAGCTTAATAAATGCAGAAAGGTTAATGATTGTTCCTGAGATCTCATCTGAAGGTACCAATACTCAGTGCTTAGTCTGTACTGAAACCTAAAAACAAAGTAAGAAATCGTCTGCAGTTACCATGCAATCACATGATAGGGATACCAGGAACTGAGTCATGCAGTAGGAACAAGTATAGAGTGCTGGTAGACTCCATTTATTAGAGCTTGCATACACACACACACACACACATACACAAAAACAAGTTCTCAATTTGGCTACCAACGTCTTTGATTCCAGTGAAAGTCTGAACATTTTGTTCCTGTAGATAAGAAATTAGAGACTTAAAAGACCTATCCCAGGAGTTAAATTGTGGTGGTCTATATGAATTTTCAAACAGTGTAGATGATATTCAGGAGAGAAACCAATTTATTCCTTGAAGAGCCATTCAAAACAAACATGCAGGTAGAGGTACGTGGGCAACAGTGAGCAATAAGGAAGAGGTTATAACTAGAAAAGATCTGGAGCAGGTAGGAAATGTAGATCAAGGAAGCATGGCAAAGCAGAAACTGTAAACACAGCAAGGGATCTAATTGTCTTGCTCACCAATGTAGCCTTGTTGCATGGCATAGACATAGTAAGCACTCATTAAGTATTAAATGGCTATATGAATGAATTATTGAAGGCAGAGGAGTCTGCCCAGCCAGTTCAAAGTATGAATCATGGCATACTGGTACAATAATACAGATACACTACCGAATATGATACTGTAACTAGAGGATACAGGGATTGCCAGATTGTTCTATTTTTTAAACAATCTTGAAAAGGATAAAACAATCACTTATCTCATTCATAATCAAAATTCCTGAGGTTTAAGAATGGAATATCTAGCTTTTTGGTTGGAATACTATTGAAGGAGTCTGATTTGACAAAGGAAATAGACATCATAGAGAGACGATACAGCTAAGTTGTGAGCATCTGGGGTAGACAATTGGTGCAGCCTCTCGTGGCAAATGCGGTTAAATACAAGCACTATGAAGCTATCCAGTCACCACAGCAGGAGTTTGACCCCAGGATAACCCATGTCATGCAGCAGACCTCTCCCGCCTAGCCCAATGCTCCCCTCAGCAGTGTATTTCACTAAAAACCTCACCTCTGGCATCTCCAGCATCAGAGGCACTGCCTGCCCAGTGACATACGTTAAACATAGTAGATCCGCCTGTGCTGCTCCCCACTCTGTCTCTGGTGACTTTTATCACCCCCTGCACCTCTGGTCTGCACCCCAGCTCTTGTATGCATACATAAACAAGTCTTTAAAAAAGAGAAAAGTTCAATGTGTAAAATAAAGGTGAAAGAACTTGAACTCAGATTAGGGTGAAGCTAAGAAACACACATGCACAGCAGACTTAAATAGTATCTCCAGGCAACAATGTTCCATCTAAATCTGAGGGTGAAAGATAAGCCATGTAATAGTCAAAAGTTTTTCATTTAAGTAAAAATATTTTGTTTTTAACAAATACTTAATGTGTGAGGGAGTTTGGGCTATTATAACAATGCACCATAGAATGGGTGGAGGTTATAATAACAGGAATTTATTTCTCAAAATTCTGGGACCAGGACGTCTTAAGATCAGGGTGTTAACATCTCCAGGTTCTGGCGAGAGCTCTATTTAAGAATGCAGACAGCTATCTTCCTATATACTTACATGTTGGAAATAGAACTAGAGGTTCTCTCTAGGGTACTTTTGTAAGGGCACTAAACCATTGGGAGAGCTCTACTCACATGACCTAATTATCTCTCAGAGTCCCATTCCCTCAATGAAACAGGGGCAGCAAAGAGGGCTGGGAGCCCAAAGAGTACCCCAAAAGCCTCCAAAGTCCAAAAGGCCACAAACCAGAATCAAGAGCCATAGCAATAGGGGCTATAGCCTAACAGAGGACAGTGCCTGATGCAGGTCACTCTCTGTGGATTCTCACCGACATGCACAATTGCAAGAGACTTCAGGCTAAAGGAACAACAGCATGGAATTTATTTTAAAAATGGGGAAACAAAAAGCTTGCTGTATCCACAATTGTCTGGCTGCTTCATCCAGATAGTGTCAGTGATCATCATCACCAGTCACCAGGACTGCTAGACAGCACTTGCCAGTAGTGATGGCCACCGATGGTCATATGAGGTGATGTCAAATACACCCAGTGTTAACAGCTATTTGTGAGTTGTTGAGTTATACCAACAAGGAACAGCTCTTTGGGACACCAAGCCCAGGGCCTTTGGTGCTCCTTTCAGTCAATGTCAGAGACAGGACCAAGGCCCAGTCTCTGGCAAAGTCCCTCAGCCTCTCTCCCCTGCTCAGAGGGAGGCTGCTGGATGCTTCCCTTTTTTCTTTGGAGGCTGGACTGTCTTCTCCTCTTCAGGGATCTCCTCTTCTTCTGTAGGGGCTCTTCCTCGGGCTGCTGCTCCTCCCGGGGCCCTTCTTCCTCAGGGCTGCTGCTTCTCTGGGTTCTTCTTTCTCTGCTTTTCCAGGGCTCCTCTTCTTCTGCTTCTATGGGGCTCTCAGGTTCCCTCCAACTCTGGCTTATATCCACTTTCAGGGTGCCCCAGCCACCAGTGTGATTGCGCCATATTTCAATCCTGTGGCTGATCAGTCCATTCCATAATCGAAGAACTGCACTCCTGGTAACAAAGCACCAGTCAACTCACAGCTTAAACCTGATTGGTTCATTCCATAATCCAGGAAGTGCACTTTACATAAAAGGTATCTGAGGAGAGATTGCCACAACTAATTTGTAGTAGAGCAGCAAGGTGAGAGACACCACTGGTCTTGCCCGCTGGGGTCCAGTTACAATAACACACTGGAGGCTGGAAGTTCAATGTGTGAATCTGGGTGCAACACAAATATCCCATCCATTGCATTTAGCTTTCATAATAGTTAAGTAAATGGTAACATAACTGTGAGGTCATAGATTCATTACCTAGTATCTTCCTTAGGGAAACCAACATTGTTTTTATTCAAGATAAAATTGAATGAAGCTCTGTTTGATCCAAGTAAATATACCTTATGAACCTCAGTTTTCTCATTATAGAAACAATGTGTTGGAATCTATATTAAACAGTAGAAAGGAAACATAGTTTTGATTCACAATATTTTGCAGGTTTGAGGTGTCTCAACCTGTAAATGCAGACTGCTGTGACAATAGATTGACATGGAACATTTTCATCTTTGCCTTTAGGAGGCTGCAATGCTTAACAGAGTATAATCATTTTCCTTTAGAATTTTCCTCACTCTTTCCCTCTAGATGTTTGTAGAGAAAGCCTCTTCTTTGTAATTAATGTGTTTCTGCTTTCAGAAATGACAGGCTAAAATTCCACTTACCCAGATGGAAGCAAACTGCTTTTTGGATTCTTTTCTTGAGTAACTGCCAACGCAACCCTGAGTTTCTGGTTGAACTTTCAATGAAGAGATTCCCAATCCACAAACTAGAAGGCAAAATACTCTGCACTTATCCTATTAGTGCCAATCAGGAAGAATAAGTAAGAGATATAAAAATATATGGCTATACATTCAAATATTTCCAGGTCAATACAGAATGGTCATTTGATAGAATGTACAATTATAAAAACAATTATACCTATAATGTTAAATAAACCTTTCTTCTCTCTGTCTCACTCACTGTGTGTCTCATTAATGGCAGTATCACTGAATGACAGGATCAAAATACTCTGAGTGCTGAGAATAGAAAATATCTGCTTACAAAATTAATTCAATAATTAGTTAAGCTAATGATGATATTAAGATTTTTTTCATAAAACTTCATATTTTTCTTAAGGAATTAAGGGCATTTCATTTAAGAGAAATACAGAAATATTTTCTTTTACAACTGTAAAATGCGATTCTGCTAAAGTAAATATCTCTGAAACTTCAGAATGTAGAATTACTTTATTATTGTATTCTCTGACTGGGAGACAATGATTATTCTTAGCAGAGGCAAACTTCTGCCAACGGCTAAAGGATTAGCCAGAAGAATAGAACAAGGCTTACCTCTTAATAGTGGAAATTATTCTGTGGTTCATTGCAAAATATAAGCCATCCTGAAATATAAATGTGTGGGTAGTTTGAAAGCGAAAAGTAGAAGAGGGACTGGAAAGGCACTTAGAAATGATGCAAGTATCAGAACTAGTACTGAAGGGATGTATGAAACAATAAACTTCCCCAAGGGAAAGACAGAAGAATAACAGTAATTTATAAGGAGTTTAATTTATAGCATGCTCAATGAACATCATCTCGCTTTACCCTACACACTAACTGGTCATGCAATCATCTACAAGGTGAAATGGAGTTAAATTTCACAAACTGCCCAAGACCACATAGCTAGTAAAGACAAGGCTAGAATTAAAACTGAAATTGCCATCCCAAACCAGTGATCTCTCAAGTTCAGTTAAGGCATTTGTATTTGTCTAAATATACAGCGTGATATGTGACAAAGTTAAATAATGTGCTAAAAAGATAAATTTCATTATATCTGCAGAGCACATTTTGACCCATTTAGAATATTTGTGAAATCAAAAATTCCTGGTTTTCTTTGTGCATTAAATCATACAAGTGAATGTGTTTACCAAAGTTTAGAGAATTCTAGATGGGAGTTACTGAAGAAATAAATGTACCACATGCCAAGTTGTCATAAAAGTTTAGATTATACAGCATAATTTATGAGAATATACTTAGATAACACTGATATTTTTGTGTCCATGAACATGTGATATAGAGAATGTTTCTCCAAATGTAAGCAAGATAGATAGCAGCCCACTGACCTTCCCTTCAATGCACCTGTTTTGGTTATTTTGAAATTCAGATCCTTTCTCAACCCAGCCTTTCTGGAAAATATTGATATCAAACAACACAACAACAACAACAACAAAAACAGGATGTCTTGAGAAAATGGCACATTTTTAAATCTTCATGAATGCAGACTATGGTTAAGTTTGTCACTATTATTGTTTATTCTGACCTTTCCACAGAGATAGGACAATGTCTTCTGGGAATTTTCTTGTAGATCCAACCCCAAACAAGGTAACTATTGTAGACCTTCAAGTGAAAAGATGTGTCTCAAAGAAAAGACCAAGGTTAAGAGGAAGTTGCAATCAGAAGATAGAATCTTGAGTAAAACATAAAGCACAAAAACAGGGCGTCCCTGGTGGCACAGTTGGTTAAGCAACACTCTATGAAGCAGACCACAGCCACTGCAACAGGAGTTCAATCCCTGCCGCCAGCCAGGAAGGGGACCCACATGGTGAGGCAGACCTCTTCTGCCTCGCTGCTGCTCCCCTCAGCAGTGCATTTCAGTAGATCTGCCTGTTCTGCTCTCCACTCTGTCTCTGGTGACTCCTCTCACCTCCCACACCTCTGGCCTGTACCCTAGCTCTTACATGCATAAATAAATAAAATCTTAAAAAAAATAATAAAGCACAAAAACAGGAGACACTAAAAGAAGCTGGAACAAAACTGGTTGAAGCCAAAGACAAAGGAAGCTGTAAATACAACCCTGTGCAAACCGGACTCAACAGGAAAGCCCTCTTGAGCTTCTGTACAGCCTTCAGGTTGAGGCTGATAGAGTCACGTTAGAGGTTGACCCTTAGCAATACTTGATTCCTCGTTCTTACATATGAGTCTTTTTAAAGACGCTCTACTAAAGACATGTTTCTATTTCAAAACTTAGCAACATATTGTCTGGCTCTGACTCTCCTCCCAATTCCTTTCCTTCTAAATCATTTTTGAGAGCTAATTAGGTTGAGTGCCATTTTCAACTGCTACTTTGGAAGATAAGGTACATGACTGCATATTGTGCACTTACTGCTGTGCACATCTGTGCTTCATATCAGTCAGCAGGGATTTTGGAAATTAACATCCCTTTAAAGGCAAAACTGGGTTATAATCAAAGCCATGTATTGTTAATTCATCTTTGGTTTTACAGATACAGTCTGGACAGCAATTGAAATTGTAATGGAACTAGGAATTTTTATTCTTTTATTTTTGGAAATACTCCCCTCCTGCACAAGCACACATGGGAAGAAAACATAATTGGAAAAATCTATATCTTGAAAAGAAAAATGTGTGCTTAAAAATGAATAAATAATTTTTGAAAGATGTGGCTGGTTAATGTAAAATAGAAATCCATTTATATTTGTCAAGAAAATGGGTTAGCAGAATTTTCTTTTTCCTTTTTCATGGTCGATAAAATATGCATTTTATCTAGCTAGATCATAAAATTAATATATAAAACAAAATTGCCCTATTTTAACCCCAAAATAAGATACCTATAAAATTATGGTTTTATCACATCTGCATTGTACATGCAGTATGTTCTTTTTAAATGTAGCATAATTTCTAACACCCTTCAATTTTTTTCTATTGCTCTAATTATGTCTACTTAAGTTTGCTTTTTCTTTCTTGGTGGAAAGTTTTTTAAAATTTTTTCTAAATGATATTATGTTTCAATGAGGTAGCATTGGTTTATAAAACTTTGCATTATTTAGAGATTTAGGTTCACATCAATTTTTTTTATCAGTGTTGAACTACTTGGCATGGGGAAAAATGAATAAACATCAAATCTTGAGTGGAACTGTGTTCTCTAAAGTTTTAAGGTAGGAAAAAAAGCAGCCAACTCTTTCCTTCCTCTCTATTATAAGCACAACTATTTTCCTTACTACAGTCTATTTTGTTATCTGGATTTCAGAGCCCAGAATCTGAGAACATCTGAGCTCAGGGTAAAGAGAATGCCTTGAAGAAGCATGTGTTTTGACTGAGTCTTATCAGAGTATAAATGACACAACTGATTCCCCAGGAAGAAAAGATCAGATAACGTATAGTCAATTGTAGCTCAGAGGGGTGAAGGAATTGACAGGTTTTATTATTTGTTGAAATGGATCTTTAATGCTTTTAAGATAGAACAGGAGAAAAACTGGTAGCTAGAAACACCCAGAAAATCAGCTGAAGAGAGTTCCACACATGTATTCTGCATTTTCTGGTACTGTGGTAAGGATAAAGGGGATGATCTAAGAACAGAAACTTACATGTGTGTATCCTCTACTCACATCTTTCCCTACTTATTACAAATGTAAAACACATGGCAGAGGCAGAAATCAAGGAAGATGATATTAAAGAATAGAAAGTCAACGAGAGGGCAATCTGTGATCCCATTAGATTTGAAGCAAACATTTTCAGTATAAAGGCCAGATAATAAATACAATAAGTGGAAACTAAATTCTGCCACACTGCAAGAGATTGGCCATTAGTGATATGTCAATGAGTGAGCCTGATTGTGTTCAAATAGCACGTTATTTATGGAGATTTAAATTTAAATTGCATATAATTTCATGTCAAGAATTTTCTTCTTTTCTTTCCAACCATTAAAAATATATAGGAAGAATTTTGGACTGAGAGACCACACGAAAGTAGGCCTTGGGCTGGACTTGCTCCATGGGCTGAGTTTGTTGATAGTTAGCTCAGAGCATCGTGCTCTGGTGTTACTTCACTTATCCACATGGCTGAGGAGGGCACACTGTGGAGCTCTCTCTGATCACCATCATTTTAAGACACATTCCCACTGAATGACTTTTCTTGAAGCTATAGCCTCACAGACAGAAGATGTGGCAAATGAAAGAGAACTGTGGATTACTTTTCCATTGTATGCTTTAAAAATAAATAAAAACAACATTGATTGGCATTGCTGAACATACCAAGGTTTATTTCTGGCAGATTAAAAACCAAATGCTATTTTCTACAAAGTAAAGAAAATGACACGTTTCAGATTTACTTGGCATTTCTAATATGAGAAAGAAAGAAAAGCCTCAATGATTTCAACAAGACCAAATAATTTACTTCCCCTTAGCTCTGTGACAAGTCACCTAGCCCCTCTGTGTGTGTGTGTACATTGGTAAATGTATATTCCATTGTTCTGTGTTAGAATGCTATTAAACATTACCACTTTTTTTCAATTAGTCTTTATTTCATGGACAGGAAAACAAAGTACAATGAAAGATAAGTAAAATCATTTCCCCAAATTCACAATGGTGGCTCACTCATAATTTAGTGGTCTTGAAAGTAAAGGAGAATTTTCTATTTTTTCATCTACATTACTATGGGTACCCTGTGTGCAGTATTAATTATAAATGTAATAGAAATTTTTGTAAGAATGATCATAGGTCACATAATGTTTATTTCTTCAGGTTGAACTAGGAGAAACATCCTTGATATTTATTCTTCAATTAAAAAGACAATGAGTATAGAGTGTACTGCTTCACAGCACTGAATGAAAAGAACATAGGGATCAGGTTAGGGATTTTTGTATAGATCTTATGGCATGAAAAAATATGAAATAAAATATTTAACCCAATAAGAAATAATGGAACTCCCTGAAGTAATCTATGCATTTCAATTGCTTTGTTCCTGGCAGCCTAGTCATGATTACTCATTTATCATTTTCTAATTTCTATCAGATTATAGCATAGTGTTGAGTATGGATGTTAACCAAATAAATGAATAGACAGAAATTAAAATTAAATTAGTGTTGGATTTATTCAAGTACTGAATATATTTTGCCACCATTTTCACTGATTCCCATCAGGAACATAAGAAGACACATTACAAATATTGTAGAATAAACCCAAAGGGAGGAATATGAATACTTGTGGACAAAGCTTCTCTATACAGTTACCACAGTCTTTCTAATGAAAGTAAAATAAACCAGAAAACAGTCATTGTAGATTTTCTCACTATTTAAAGTGAATAGTTGACTAATGATGGGTTTTTCTTTTAGTTTTTTTTTTTCCTTAGTTTTAGTTAAACTAGCATGCAAGTATATTAGTGCTCAAGAAAAGGAGTACTTTTGATATCTCATAATGTGAATTGTGTCCACTTATTTCTTGAAAAATAAAAATATACATAGTTGTTTTTTTGTTTCTCAAGTTTTTTTGTTTATTAAAAAACACAATTGGTATATATTTCAAATTAAATGGATTACAGAATTAAGGTAAATTGTACATAATATTAATAATTGATGAAATGGTATCTATCCACGATGCAAATAAATTTAGATCTACTCTGCAGTAGAATGGAAAATAAATTATAACATGAGAGAAAATTTTCCATGTATAGGCAAAGAGAATTGCACTAGAAATAACAGGATGTACATCTGCACTTCAGTATCCCTCTCCCTCTTTCTATGAACCTATTTTATTCAGCTGTTACTTTACTTTTCAGGCTATATTTACTGGAACCCAAGGTTTCTGTTCTGTGCTATCTGCTTTAAGCAGAGTGAAGAACAGTCACATGTCCACAAGGGTGTCATCTCAGTTTCAAAAAAAATATAAAAGAGTAGTTTTGTTTTGAATTCTTTTACATTTATTAATTTCCACCTACAATTTTATTTGAGAGGTTATTTATGTTCTTTAAGAAGTAGAAAATTCAAAGTGATAGACAATGAGGAAGTGCAGGTACATTATTCCCATTATTTTGAAATTAATAATGTTATTCATTTCCCATTTGGTTTTCTCTCAACTGTTAAATCTGAAGAAATACATCAATTTAGTATATCCATATTCAAATTATACTTAAAAATAAAAGTATTGGACAGTATCAGTGGGAATGGTGATATAAGGAGAGGAATGAAGAAACAGTTTTCTCCCGAAAAAAACAAAAAGAGAACAGTATCTGCAAGACACAGAAGAGTCATGATGGGGGTGATATAAACTTAACCAAGTTAAGCAGCTGCAAAGCAGCTGTGCCACATGATGTGTCGGTCTTGGAAAAGTTCAACATATTCTTAACAACCTGCCATCAAGCATTTACCTGATTTTATTTGATGAACTTGTCCTTTAAAATATCTATCAAGAAGGATCAGAAGTAATTCACTTGGAATACAATGAAGTACAAAATGATATTCCTGACCCAAAGGTATGTCTTTGTGATATTATTGTTCAAAGAGATAGTAATCATCTGGAAATTCCCCAGATTATCACATTGGACCACTATTTTGATGGCATTGTGCTAATTAGGAATGGTGGACTAGAAGTACAAAGTACCTTACTAAGTTCTATGTGTCCCACATGTGGGGAGATAATTTCTAGGAAATTTAAGGTCTGTCACATCAGTAGACATGACAACTTGTTTAAATTAAAGGACATGTTTGTGTACATTGTACTACCTATTGCTAAGAAAGAGACACTTCGCACTTGCTAGACACCTCTAAATTCTGTTTGCAGTACATACTAAATGTAACATGTGAATATGACTTCTTTCTATCTACTGGGAACTTAAGAAATGTTTGTGGGAATAGCAATATTTCATCATTGTTTGGAAACTTATCATTCAGGAATGAATTTTAGCAGTTCCACAAGTTATTGTACTTGAACCCATGGGACTTTAATTAATGGAGGTGACAAAGTGATAACATGCATAGACCAACAACACAGAAAAAAATTAACTTTCTCAATAGAAGCAGTCACACACTCGGCTATAAAAAAAAAAGAGAGAGAGAGAGATGAAATTCTGCTATTTGTGAAAATATGGATGGAACTGGAGGAGTTACATTAGGCAAAGTAATTCAGAAGGAGTCTGGTGTGGTCAGAGACACGCAAGCACATCCCTGGAGACATGTCGAGGCACAAGTCATGGAGCAGGTGTGTAAGGGAGGACTCTGCTGCTCAGCGAGCTGCCCTCTTGCTATTTATTAGCAGCAATGAACAAGCATGATTGATTATGTGACACTGGCAGCAGAAACAGGGTCCTGGGGCAACAAAAGATAGTCAACTTTATGGAAGCAGTATCCAGGGAGACAAAGGGTAATCAACTTTAATGGGGATCATGAGGGGGCATGTTGGCCACGTATCCAGGGAGAACTTCCCATGTAGGTGCTGGGTATAATTTCTGAGCTATTCCCAGACATTCTTGAAACCTGACCACACAATCAGTCAATGGTTACCTAGGTGTTCCTGATCACCTCATGAGATGAGCCATTGTCTCAAGGCAGTCATGCAGTAGTGCCTTATTCAATTCTTTCACACACACAGAGGTGCACAAAGAGGCCATGTGCACACAGTTGCAGAGGCCCTAGGTGGAAGAGAGGCCACAAAGCAGAAAGACAAATACCAGATGATTTTTGCAGCACATAGAAATCAAAGCAAGGGAACAGATAAAAACTAACCAAAACAAACTCTTGAAATTTGGCAGAAGAACTGAAGCTACCATGGGGGAAAGTGGTCAGGAGCAAAGGGGGAAGGGGCACCAATGGACTATGGTAGAAGTTTTTGATGCTTTGGGGGTAGGCCTGGTGTGAGATTATAATTAGCAGGGATGTGAATCCACACCCTTGAAACATATACACTATTGTAAATCAATGACACTTCAGTAAATGTAATTAAAATTAAATTAAATTAAAAATGAGAGACAAGAGGTGATATCACATCATGGAGCACTTGTATGTTTAGAAAAATCAGCAGTTGCTCTTACAGGCCTCAATGAGTTAAAATGAGCATTAGATGGATACTCCACAACAACTTAGAAATTAGGAGGCGATCTCTCTAGTTTAGGTTTAACTACTAACTAATGTGATCTGTGGCTAGTTTTACCTATAAAATGTGCAGAGAGGGACTATCTGCAGAATTGCAGATTTTAAAGATTTTTATAACCTTATTCACCTATAAGTTTCTGGAATTTGATATCTCTAGGCAATGACTCCCTCAAAATGCAAGCTTAGACCTAACTCTTCCACTCTAAACAGATCTTTGCTGTAGTGTAAGTTCCATCCAAATTAGGCCTGAAAAGGGAATTATTAAGTTACAGTAGTTTATCTGGAAAATAATCTCAGAAAATGCCAGTTGGGAAGTGAGAGATTAAGATAAAGAATGGAAAAATAAAATTATTAACAAGAAGTATGTGGTGTGTTATCAAGTCAGTTGTTAGGGTGGACACTGGAGCCATTGGGAATGAGGAAAGTTTAGTATTTATGTATCGATACCATGCTCCTCAATAATCATGTCACTGGCATGATTATTGCTTTGACACTTCCTTTTGTCTTGTGCAAAGTCTGAACAATTCGCCATGGCCAGAAAAGAAAAACTGCCCAAAGGAAAAGATTCAGATATTTTCACTGAATCAGACACAGGTATGTAGATATATGTGCCCAGGGGCTCAGGGTAAGACACTGAAGCTTCTGCTATGTTTTACTATTTTCAAGTTCATTCTGTCATGTCACTTACTTTTCAAGGTGTGTTCAATACAAAAGCTTAAAGAATGAAAATAGTTCTATGACAAGAGTTTCAGTGAGACCAGTTATAACCCCTAATTATACATCTGTTCCCACAGCTTTGGTTGATTTTCATCCTTTCTGTCCTCTACCATTCTTCTGTATTCCCATCACCCTGCATTAATATTCCCACTAACAAAGGTTGCTTGCACAAGATCTCTGTTCCTGAGTGTTCGAATAAAACTCTACTATTTTTTTTTTTTTTTGGTAGTAAGGGTTACTTACCATTCCCACATAGTAATTCTTTTCTCTGTCCGTGAATTCCACCGTGTTAAGATTCCAAACCAACATGGCACCTCTAAGTATTAGAAAGAAACAGATATAACTCCTTTACAACAAAGAGTTTATTGGTTTTTAAGAGAAACATAGTGAGGATTGTACATCAGCCACCACTGCTAATAGACTAAACATTTGGCTATAGTTGTGGCAGCATTTTCTTTGGTAAAAGGGAACTCAACTCTTGTCAGTTGGACTCCTTTACATTCTCCCTCTGGCTACCATAGGTTGTGCGTAGTCCCATTGTGAATGCCGGGTCTTGCTTCTGTCCTTAGGGTGAAGAAAGACCAAAAAATGCTTCACTTCCACTGGACAAATTATCTTATTCACTTTGCTGTTTTGTGCCTCCTCTTGAAAGATATTGTTTGGTGGGAGTTGGTACACACTCTATGCCCACAGGCACATTAAATTTCTGGTCTCTGGAGTTCCAATTTTGCTGCTTTCGCATACCTGCCAACAAGCCAATACATATGTTCATTGCCCTATGATTGATATATATTCTTAGTTTACTCCAATTTTCTCTCCATACCAAGTTGACAACCTAGTGCAAATGTCAACAAACTCTGGTCAATGGCCCAGGCATATTTTTTTGTAAATAAACTTCATTGGAATACAGCTGTGTATTGTGCACAATGTTTTCCACATTACAGGGACACAGTTGAGTAGTTACTAGAGATAAAAAATTTCCATCAGTATTGGGAGACAAGAGTAAACCCCAGAGAACCCTGAGCAGTCCCATCACTACCAGCCTTGTTACCACCACACTCCACACCTGCCGCAGCCCACCCCAGTCACCTTCACTGCTACTGAGCGCATCAAGGCCCTGGGCCCTGGGCTCTGCAGACACAACCAGGCACTAATCACAGGGAACCCTGCCAAGGAGCAGCAGTCTGAGTGACCTTACACATCAGTGGTCTGGACAAGCAAAAACATTTGAGTAATAGTAAAAAGGTTCAATGTAAGGAATGCATATGGTTTCATCAACAGGAATGACCTCAAGGAAGATGTATTTGTACACCAGACAGCCATAAAGAAAAATAGGCAAAGATAGTACCTTCACAGAATAGGAGACAGAGAGACAATGGAACTTGTATGTGGTTGAAGGAGAGAAGGGGGCAGAAGAAACAAATATTATAGACCTTGGTGGAAGTCCAGTGTAAGGCTGTAAACACGCAGCAGACTACTTACCATTACAGGTGCCATTCACGCCGCAGGGTCCTCCTTGCAACTACCAGCAGGATGATAAGATAGTGAGAGTGGGAAAAAGGATGAGAGCTTGGCATGCTCCTGAAGGCTGGGCCCATCAGTGCTGGCTTATGCAGGTGACTTTTCCCATTCATTATTTGCTGAGACCCTTTGGGCTAGACCATAACATTCCACCCTCTTGTGCAGGGAGACATGTTGGTGCTAACAGTCAAGGTGCAGAAGAACAGGTAGACCAGTGAGGGAGAATATGTATCGGGGTTATACACCATGATTCTGCAGGGATCCTCTGAATCAAAGATGACCTAAAGAGGCCCACAATGAAGAAGACAAGAAAATCAGACTGTGAGACCCCAGGTCAGCAGCCAGGTCAACATCGGTACCGCCACAATGCCACTCACCGAAGCAGACACCCAGAAAATCCTAAGCCACTGGATGGCAAAAAGACAAAAAAGAAACAGATTTTGTCCTCTCCTGAGGCTGAGTAGTAGCTTCCTTACCAGCATCAAGTTTAGTTATTCAGCCAAAAATGGATATGAAATTCCAGCAATAAGGAAAGAACAAAAGGTTGAAGCTGAGGATCTTAAGTGCTTGAGTACTGCCCATTGACCAGGTAACCAGAACTCCCTGCCTATTTATTCATCAGGGAGTTTTGTTATTTCCTAAAGCTGTCTCTTTTGGGCAATGACAAACTTTTTTTTTTTAAATTAAAGCCTGTTTTCTCTCAAGCCTTTAGAGGTTTTTAAATTGTTTTATAACAGGTTGAGATTTTAAAGAATCTTTTCTTTAATTGTAATAAAATTTTACAGTTTGATTTTTTTCAAAAAAGTCAACTGCAAGACCTATTAATAAAGTCCCTAAATAATAATAATGATAATAATAACAACAAAGAGCTCAACTAGCCCACAAGTGCAAATTATCTTCTATCTGGATCTTTAAAAAAATACTTGCTGACTTTGGGCCTAATCTATTGCAGAAATTTCCTTTTTCCCCAGGGAGAAATTCATCTCACTACTGTCTTCAGAGCCAATTCTGATTGAATAGGTGAACATCAACATATACAATAATTGAGAAAGGGAAACTAAAGTTTCCATAATTTTGATGAATTTTATATTGTAAGTATATATTCAGAAAATATTTATTATATTTGACGACTATATTAAGTACCTTTGTCAGGATATAATTATTTATTTGTATGTGTAAATGTACTCATCATAATAATCTATGATGTATTTACTAGGAATAGTAACAACAGAAGCAAAAATCTTACCTTTCAACTAAATTATACCTCCTAATCTCAGAGGTCATCGCTATTTCCTTTCAAATAACTATTTATTTCATTTCTTTGCTTTTAAGGTCCTTATTTTTTCCTCTAAAAGGAATGTTTAATCTTTACAAAGAATATTAAGTAAAGACATGTAAAGGGTAAATTATACCTTTTATCTCTTTCTCATTTTTTTGCTTCATTTCTTGGAAATAGCCATTCTTCCCACTTCTTTGAATATCTTTCAAGACATTTTCTCTGAAACATACACATACAAAATTCCTTGACACACAACACACCATCAGAGTATACAGAAAATGCACGCACATATTTATATAGTTATATAAAGGAAACCATAAAACACCTAGAATTTAGCAATTTGAATTACTGATAATACTGGAAATATTTTTTTTGTCAAAATAGATAGTTCAACAACCACCTATTTTTTTTAATTCATCATTTTCATTTATTGTGTGTCATATGATACTCCAACTTTTAGATACTACAAATAGTAACACCATAGTAAGCATTCATTATGCTTATCTGTCAAAGTTTTATAGGTCAGATTAATAGAAATAGAATAGTCACATAAAATTTAGATAAGCAGTTATAAGCACCTGAGACCATAAAACACATTGAAGAAAATAAGAGGCCAACCACACCCGATGTTGTCTTCCAAGATATCTTTGTGGACTCATTTCTCCAACGACAAGAGAAAAAAAAAGTAAATGTAAATAACTGGGACTGCATCAAACTAAAAGAGATTTTACACAGCAAAGGAAACTGCTGGTAAAATAAAAGACACCCAACTGAATAGGAAAAAATATTGTAAATCATATCTCTGACAAATGGGTGATATCCAAGATCTACAAAGAACTCATACAACTCACCACAAAGGAACAAGTCAATCAAAAAAGGAGCAGAGGAACTAAACAGACACTTCAAGATACACATGAAAAAATGCTCATCATCACTTACCATCAGGGAAATATAAATGAAAACCATAGTGAGATACCACATTATACCTATGAGATAGTCTGTATCAAAAAGATCAGGAGCAACAGTGTTGCCAAGGATGTAGAGAAATGGAACCCTCTTACACTGTCGGTGCAATTGTAGACTGGTCCAATCCCTATGGAAAATAGTCCAGAGTTTTTTCAAAATATTAAAAGTTAATCTACCATATGACTCAGCAATTTCACCCCTAGATAGCTACATGAAGAATGTAAAAACGCTAATTCAAAAGGATATACACACTCCAAGGTTCATTGTGGCTCTATTTTCATTAGCCAAGTTATGAATATAACTTAATTGTTCAAGGACAGAAGAGTGGATTCTGTAGAGGATGGGGAGGGAAAAAGACCAAAGCGAGGGCAGGAAGAACACAAAGGACCATGGTGAAGGTGCATGGGTGAATTGGTGGTGTAAAGTCTATGGTGTCTACTCCTGAGAAAAGAAAACAAACATTGTAAGTTAGTTAATTAATTCCAAAACAAACAAACAAAAACTATGGGTAAAAAAAAGAAAAATGTGGTTTATATACACAATGGAATACTATATAGCTATAATAAAAGCAATGAACTCTTGCTCATCAAAACAACATGCATGGAAGTGGAAAGAAGAAGTCTAAATAAGTCATAAGGAGAAAGACAAGTACCAGCTGATTTTACTTCCATGGGTAAATAATAACAAACCCTAGAAAACTGCTTGTGTATTTGAGGATACAATAGAGGCACAAAGGAAAATGCAGTGGGGAAGGAGCATATGAGACTATGATGGAGGATGATGGGTGCTTTAGTGTTAGGTGTGGTGTGAAAACATTCACCGAGCAGGTGTGATTCTATGTCTCTGGTTCACATACAAGGTTGTAAGCCAATGTTACTTCAATTAAAAGAAAATCACACGGGGCCTCCCTGATAGTCCAAGGGGTTAAGTCTCAGCACTATGCAGCTATTTTCAGTCAATGCTGGCTTGATTCCCAGCCAGCAAGGTGACCTGGTAAGGTATACCCATCCTGTGTGTCTCATCAGCTGTTCCCCTCCCCCTCAGCAGTTTATTTCAGTAGATCTGCCTGTTCTATTCCCCACTCTGTCTCTAGTGATCCTCTCACCCCCTGCACTTTTGTCCTGTAACCCAGTGATTGTATGCATAAATAAATAAATCTTAAAAAACATCACACAAGGGAGAGGGATCATAAGAGCTGAGGGAGGAGCATTAGGGATTATGTGATGGTTCACAGGTGAATTAGTATTGGGAATTTTATGGGGACGACACCTAAGAGGAGAAAGTAAACATACAAAATTAACAACATAGGGCCTCCTTAGTGGTGCAGCAGGTTGAGTGCCGCACTGTGAAGCATCTGCTGCACAGTAGCATGAGTTTGATCTGCAGCCATGAGGGGACCCACATGGTGCAGCAGACCCCTCCTGTCTTGCCTGCTGCTCCCCTCAGCAGTGTATTTCAGTGGATCTGCCTGTTCTGCATCCCACACTATCTCTGGTGAATCCTCTCACCTCCCACGATGCTGGCCTGTACCCCAGCTCTTGTATGCATAAATAAATAAATCTTTAAAAAAATTAACAACATGAATATAAAATTAAAATAATTTTAAAAAATCACAAAAAAAACTGAATCAGGAAACCACAAATTGCTTTCCTGCTGTTCATTGTAACATTCTGAAAAAACACAAATATTATTTTTGAGAATTCCTGTTTATCCGTACCTATTTAATACTATTGTAAACACTTCAGTTTTTCTATTATATGTATGGTTGATAATATGTTAATATACTTGTTGGTTATTGTGTTTCTCCTCTCATCCATTATGAATTCATACATTTTGCTCTTTGTTATTGCTATTTATATTTAAATTAATGATTCACAAAAGCATGCATTTTGATATTCATTTTGGCTTCAATGTTGCACATATTTCCCTAACCTTCCTATTAACTTTTGTTAATATTTTCTTTGACACAGGTTGTTTTATTTTCAAACATTCAAATTACCTGCACTCAAACACAAACCAGAAATATTCGGAGTCTATTAAGTGACTGAATTTAACAATTGTTTTAAAAGTTCTTTTCAAATTTCCCTTTAATAGCAATTACATGAATTGTGGAAGACAAATAGCATTTCAACCTATATCTGTAATTCTTAAGTTATTTCAAAACTGCTAAGTCTGTGCATACTTTCCTCATACGAGTTCTGATTTTATATCTGCTTATTTTTTTCAATTGAGCTAACTTTGGTTTACATTGCTATTTGTGTTTTAAAGGTATAAAGTCTTCCCCTTTACATACTGTTACTAAATCACACGCACCATCACAGCACCCACAGTCCACTCCCATAGTTCATTATGCTCACTGATTCTTTATTTTTAAGAAATAAGTGATCACACAAATATTCTCATGAAAGAAACCTTGGTTCAATGACAACTTCTCAATGCTCTAATCTGCTCAATGAAGCCCTTCACCAAGATCTGCGAAGTTCCAACCTAAGGCATAGAGTAATCCTCATTTAGGACATTACATATGACCAGTGATTTTTGTGGAGATTTTATAATTTCTAATGGTCTCTGTATAAGAGTGAGACCCAAGGCAATGTAGTCAAGCTATTAACCAAACTGAAGTAAAGCACATGAGAATATTTGAAACATGTTCTACTTACATCATTTAAGACTTATGCAGAACCTGTACTAGACTCTACTTCCCTCACTGCCATAAAGTCATAGCAAAAATAGTGAGAGAGATATGTGGTAATACTGGAGTTTAACTCCCATCTTGATAATCCATGATTTTTAGAACTTCAGATAAGATAATTAATTTGAGAATTGGGTATCTGTAAATCGCAGACTTTTCTAAAGCAGTATGGCATTTAAATAGCTCCTTCCATTTTTTTTTCAGCATAAACACAAAACAATCCTAAAATAGTGAGCTTTAAATATTAAAGAATAATTTTAGTGTACATTGAAGAATAAATAGGACCAGGGTCTCTGAAAGTCATAGCTATAGATATACAAACATATATGCTCATATATAGTCATAGATTAACCAAGGTTAAAGTGGCAAATTTGGAGCATTTTTTTTTTAATTCAGTTACCCAAAAATTACACCTTGAATTTTGAAGACAACACATAAAGAAATAGCCCTGCATGAATATCACCTACACATACCTAGAAGATGAAACTTCACACTGGAAGTCAACTGAGTATTAGAAACTGGCATTAGAAACAAGCACAATAATGTGGACAGTTGAAAAATAAGAAATTTATTTTCACTGGCTACTTTTTATGAAATTAACATACAGGTAGACATAAAAATACACAAGCATATTATGCATTCTGGCTAAGACAAATTAGCTTTTAAAATATCTACTGTCTTCTAAGAAAAATGATAAAAGCTGGATAAAATCATCTACTTTTGGATATTTAGGTTGTTTCCAGGTCTTACTTATTGTAAATAGTGCTGCAATAAACATAGGGGTGGAGGTATCTTTTTGAATCAATGATTTTGTGTTCCTTGGGTATATTCCTAGGAGTGAGGTTGCTGGAACATATGTTAGCTCCATTTTTAGTAGTTTGAGGAACCACCACACTGCTTTCCGTAGTGGTTAGACCAGTTTGCATTTCCACCAGCAGTATAGTAGAGTTCCATTTTCTCCATATTCTTGCCAACATTTGTTGTTGATTTTTTTGATATGTGCCATTCTCACTGGTATGAGGTGGTATCTTATAGTCGTTTGATTTGCATTTCTCTATGGCACGTATACACAGTGGAATACTATTCAGCAATCAAAAAGATAAACTAGAGTTATATATAGAAACATGGATAGAGCTAGAAGGGATTATGCTCAGTGAAATAAGTCAGAAGGCAAAAGAAAAATAACACATGGTTTCACTCCTATGAGGAACATAAGGGAACCAATTAAGGGACCAAGGAAAAAATAGTAACAGTAAACAAAAACACAACACAACAACAACAAAAAGACAAGGACAAATCAGAAACACTTTGGTGTATGGGAGGAGGGAATGGGATGAAGGCAGAAAGAGCACAAGGGACTCAGGTGATAGGGCAGTTGCTATTTTAAAAAGCTAATTTGTCTTAGCCAGAATGCATAATCTCCTTGTGTATTTTTATGTCTATCTGTATGTTAATTTCACGAAAAATAGCCAATGAAATGATGGTGGGGAATCCATGGGGACCACAATTGATGTCAAATATATATAAATAAAGGGAAAAAAAGCTGGATAAAATACCCCAAAAAAATCTATTTGTAAGTACAGAGTGATTGTCAAGATAGCCAGAACTTGATAAGTGAAACTCTATAAAGTATAGAAGATATGTGTGTATTTAAATAAGCAAAACATTTTACCCTCCTTCAAAAGAAGCATGGGGGTGAGCTAGAACACATGCAGCACACAAAGGATAAGAGACTGAGGATATCAGTAGTGTTTTTGATGGTTACATAGTGCTGAGAAATAAAAACTAAAGATCAGGCCTGCAAAGGAAACCTTAAACAAATTCCAGAAGGAGAAAAAAGAAATAATTCAGTTCTGACAGAGAATTAAACGTTATGTCTACTTAAGCCTTAATAATATTAATATGATGTGTTTTTACTCACTCTTCCCACCATAGTTAAGGAGATATTAAAACCCCTACTTTTTTTTTTTTTTAATCTAAGTGGCAGCATTTGCTAAGCAAACAGTCCTGTCAAATAACAGAAGTGAAAGGAACAAATGCATAGTAAAAACTGATTCTGGAAGGGGGATTGAAAATAAAAGAAACTGATCCAGATTTGAAGGTTATTTAGATAGGAGAGTCAACATACTTACCTTTAAAGTAACCACAATTAATATGATAAGTAACCTGATAGAAAACTTGACATTTATATTCAGAACTGTAATGTATACATGGAACAAATTTAAATCCTAGTACTGAATAATTCAATACTTTAATTTATAATACTAGGTGAACATAATTGCAGAATTAGATAATATGGAAGAGAGGGTAATTTAAAAAGGGATATATAGGAAACTTTCGTGACTGAAACATGGAGAAAAATGGGAAAAAATATATGAGAGGGTGAAAAATAATTCTTAAAAGCTTATAATTTTGAATTCTTGAAGAGATGAACAAGAAGGAAAGATTAGTTCAGAAATAATATTTGAAATTATAATGACCAAAAATTTTCAAACTTCATGAATGGTATCAAGAAGAGTTACCAATTCAAAGAGGATAAACACACTCAGAAGAATTAATAAATAGGCACATTGTAATGAAGGTAATTAAAAATCTTAAAAAGAACCCAAATTGGGAAAAAATTAAAAATAAATAATGCAATGATCACTAACTTTTTAGGAGACAATATGGAAGCTTTGAAGTGATGGAATGATATTTAAAATGTTTCATAGTTTCCTTTTTTGAAAGTTTCCCTAGAGCTGGACCCCACAAAGTTACTTATTGAAAAATTAGGTAATGATGGTGTGTACAGAAAAGAATGTCTTATGCATTGCCTCAATATAGTTCACTAGTCTAATCCTTAAATGGTAATACATTTCTCAGAAAATAAGTCACAGAACGATACTACTAAATACTGGAAAGTGATTAGAAGGGCAAGAAATATGTGAGCTAAAACACTGGGTTCTAAGAAAACACAATGTATAACAATCGCACATAGACTAAATAAAAGTTAGCATGCCTTTTTAAAAAATAGTTTTACTGAACAACTAATTATATATAGATGTGAATTTTTATAAATCAACATCTGAATATCATATTTCACCTTTTTTTCTAATTAACTCACCCCATGTCCCCTTTCCCTACTAGAGACCACTAATTTGGTTTTATAATCTAAACGTTTTGTTTCTTCATGTACCACGTATGGGTGAAATCATTAAGTTTTTGTCTTTCTTTGAGTGACTTATTTCACTAACCATAATGTCCTCTGGGTCCATCCATCAATTTCATCTTTTCATAGCTAAGTGGAATTGCATTGTGTGTATACATCACATTTTTATCCACTTACCTGTTGATGGACACTTAGGTTGTTTCCAACCCTGGGTATTGTAAATAATGTTACAGTGAACATAGGGTGGGTAATATATCTCTTTGGAAAGTATTTTTGTATTATTTGGGTAAATACCTAGAATGGAAGAGTGGGATCATATGGTATTTCTATTCTGAAATTTTTGAGAACTCTCTATCATGTTTTCTTTAATAGACGTATCATTCACTTTCCCACCACCAACGTGCAAGGTCCCCTTCTCACCACCATGCTACCCAACACATTGTTTCCTATCTTTTGGATAATTGCTGTTCTTGTAGTTGTGAGGTGATACTTCATTGTGGTGTTTATTTGCACTTCACTTTTTAAGAGATCATGAATATTTTTTCATGTGCCTTCTAGACAACTGTTTACATATTTTTTAAAAAGCTGTTCTGCTTATATATAAGCCATTTCACATTTTACATGTCAGTTTATTTCTTCTTAACCCTTATTTATAACAAAATTAAGCGTACATAATTATCTGACCAATGATCCTTGATTTTTTTTTTTTTTTACTAATCGCCTATATTCAATTCCTATGTTTTTCATATCAGCTTTTTTTAAAATTTTTCAGTTAATGGGAATAACTGCACTGGCTCTATCCTCTTTTTCTCTTCCATCACAGTTGCCTAGGTGCATATTCTCTTAGTGAGTGGTATCTCTCAATGTATCAATAAAATGTGAGATGTGATGAACAGGAGGCAATTTAAACCCTTTTCAGCTAGACAAGCCCATTGTTTTAATTATGAATCAAAAATAGATCTATTTCTCTTGCTGGCTTCTTCCTGGTAAGGCATGAAATGCTGCCCTAGCAGAAATACTTAAGATCACCATGATCTAGCCACAATATACTTTAATCCAGTCTTCAGAAGTGGGGAAGGACTAATAAAGGAAGGCAATAAAAATCTGGGAACAGGATCATATTTTATTGAAGCCAAATCATGGAAAATTTTTCTCACCATTTATTGTGTATGGGATACTATTCTACTATTCAAAAGAAATAATGTAAACATTTATATTTGTCTTATTTGTCTAACTAGTGTTTTTATTTTTTCATAGAAGAAGCACTCTTCTATGGGCAGGAGGGAGTAAGAGGATTCACCAAAGAAAGAATGTGGAGCAGAACAGGTGGATCTACTGAAATACCCTGTTAAGAGGAGCAGCAGGGGAGGCAAGAGAGGTCTGCTGCACCATGTGTGGGGTAGCTCCTTGACCTTGGGTTGAACTCAGGCTACAGTAGTGATAATGCTGAGATTTAACCCCTAGGTCACCAGGAAGGCCTCTAACTAGTGGATTTGCTTGAATACAAGCACAGTTATTTGAAATGCAAATATTTTGTTAAATAAAAGTGATAAATTTTCCAATTTAATTTTCCTCTCCACTTTCCTAAATATTGCTCTATGACTGTATGATATTTCTAAGACACATACATATCATAAGGACACACAGAGACTGTGTGTCTTAAAAACATGTTAAAAGATGAAACCTAATATTATCAATGTGTTTGCCTTCAGAAAGGCAAAATTTGATTTATGTTGTATGATAGCAGGTATTCACCTTTAGTTTTGTCATGTGATCATGACATAAGTAGATCATGGTTTCTTTTTATTTTTTCCTAATTCCAAAAATGTTTTCAAGACAACTTGAAGACCATGAAGGCCAAATTACTATATCATATTCGTCCTGTTAGCCACGTATTTCATTATATTTTGTATAGATTATCAGCACCTGATCTGTTAATTTGATCATGGACATAGCTCTTCTCAATCTAGACTGGTATGTACAATTCTTCACTTACTCAAATGGAGCTCTACAAGGGTAATAATGTACCTCTGAAAGCATACTGTGTTGCTCAGAGAAAACAATATTTTTTATCATGTGTTCCTATTTACTAATTGGTAGGTATGCACCCAAAGTTTTAAGTGCTAGCTAAAATCTTGGCCAAATTTACTTTCTTTTAAAATAGAAATGAAATGGAATTTTATAGTAGTAGAGATTTTAGTCAGAGGTTCAGTACGTTATTTCCCTTTGTGCTTTTGCTAATAGCAATAGATAATATACTAAATCTGCTCCCTATGATATGTTTTAGAGTTTTGTTTTATAAAGGTTTTTGTTCTGTTTCCCCAAAAGTCTTTGCACTTATGCAGTTCCTTTTTTTTCCAGAGGTATTTTTTTTATTAAAATATTTTAAAATTTACATATACTTGCCATTAATTGTAATCCCCATGTATTCCCCATCACCATCTCACCAGTGCACCATCACCTCAGTCCCTCATGCTCCCATCTTCCCTCAACCCTCCCCCTCCCCTCCCCACCAGGTGTCTTCTTGACTCCAAATTTTGAAGAGAAACAGCATAACATTCTCTCTCACAGTGGATAAAATGATTTAAAAGGAAGAGTGATAAATCAACCCACTTTATAATCTAAATAGTTTACTTTGTTGAATCCCACTCATGACTACATTAAGTCTCTTGAGACAAACTCAGAAGGCAAATTCCACTTCATCCTCATGCAGCAGCCATCAGTGAGCAGGCGGACACTGAAGCAAGGGCTTTTATACAGAAACTCTGGAGGTGTGGCATGAGTCCCATGTGCCAATACAAGAAAATCATCAAGAAACATGTATCATCACACAACTTTCTTTACAGACAAAGCATTTCTTTATCACTTGTTTTGAGTAAACAAAGTGTCATCACAGAGTGTGTATCAAGAGAACTGTACAGGGAAAATAATCAGGACTCTTTTATAATAGCCTGTCAGTTAACTTATTTTGAATTTAGTGAATTTGTCCTAATTATTGGAGATGAAATGTTCTAAAAGAACATGTGTTATCACCAACATGGAACATGGAGTTAAGTGAAAATAGCTGATATTAATATTTTGTTTCTTGCAAATAACTACAAGCATTCAAATTGCATTGATGAAGGTTATTAATGAAGTATGCCTAACCTGGTGTTCCAGGAAAATGTTGATATGAAAATATGTTTATATGAATGTATGCACAAGTATCTCTCATGAGGTTCTTGCTATTTAGCTTTCCCGCACAGCCTTTATGAAGTCTTGCTAACATACTGAAAGCCCATGGTGGCCTCCCTGGAAGCACAAGGGGGTAAGGTGCAGCACTATAAAGCTTTCCACAGCCACTGCAGAATTTGTTCAGTCCCAGGCTAGGGAGGTGACACATGGTGCAGCAGATCTCTCCTGTCTCAACCCCTGCTCCTCTTGAAACAGGCGGGTGGGGGAGGAGGCTGCTCTGACTGAGACATAGGTCAGAAGCACCTAAAGGCCAAAAGGCCACAAACCTGATAGGCGCTATAGCCTATCAGAGGACAGTGCCCAGTCAGGTCACTGTCTATGGGTTCTCACCCATGCGCACAATTGCAAGGGATCTCAGGCTACAGGAACTACAGTCATGGGGTTCATTTACAAACAGGGGGAAAGAGAGCGCTTACGTATCCACAAGAGGCTGGCTGCTTCATCCAGACAGCATCAGCGTTGGCAGTCACCAGTCACCAGTTCTATGCCACCAACAGACAGCTCTTTGAGACGCCAGGACCAGGGCCTTTGGTGCTCCTTCCAGTCAGTGTCACAGCCAGGACCGAGTCCCAGTCTCTCTCTCTCCTTGGAGGGCGGCGGCTGGAGGCTTCCCTCCTTTCTGCGAAGGCTGGAACCGTCTTTTCTTCTGCAGGAGCTCTTCTTCCTCTGCTGCTGCTTCTCTGTCTGCTCCTCTAGGTCGCTCTGAATCCCCATCAGCTCTTTCCCTAAAATGTCTCCCAACGCACTCCTCGAATGTCTCCCAACGAAATCCTAAAATGTCTCCCAACGAATGAATCCCTCTCTCCCTTCGACCAGGTCTTATATTCACTTCTTCAGGTGCCCCCCCCCCCCAATCTGATTGGTCCATTTTGCCTGCACCTGAGGTCTCTGAGGAAGGACTGCCACATTAACTTGCAGGGGAGCCAGAGACCACTCCTCCTGCTGGCTGCCGCCTGGTAACACCCTCAGCAGTGTATTTCAATCTGCCTGCTCTGTTCCATTCTCCAGTGAATCCTCTCATCCCCTGCACTTCTGACTGTACCTCAGTTCTTTTATGCATACATAAATAAATCCTTAAAAATAAAAACGTACTGACACCCTCCTTGGGTATGGACACTGCTGTGTATGTTTCTGTGGGAATTTATTGCCCTGGGTGGAAATAAGTCATCGCTTTCCATACACCTATGTACAAGATGTGAGCATGCTGAGGGCAGCATGTGTTTCTAGAGCCAGCACAGAGCTGGGGACAGAAAACACAGCCAAAACATATTGTGGAGACAGGAGGACTTGAGGCAGGTTCTCTATGATCCGGGCAGATGGGTAAAGGAGTCCTGGAGCCCTCGGTGGCTTTTTCAGGCTTTTATTGATCTTTCTGTATCAGAAGTGACCAGGTACACAACCAACGGGGAGCCTGTGGGGGAGGGGCAGGAGGCTGAGAACCTTCACTCTCTGGGCTGCTGCTGCTTCCTGCTTCTCTGCTTACTGCTCTCTCTCCCCTGCTCCTGTCTCAGTCCAGGTGCACCCACCTTTGATGTCCACCCCTACTCCAGGTGCCGGCATCAGGGATGCGTGCAGGACCAGAGGTGTCTATCATTGACACTAATGGTGGGAGGGCTGAAAAGCCTGATCACTTTCATTTACCCTACAATCCACCACCTCAGGGTTCTCCACCATACAATCTATACATAAGTTCCCCTTGGCGAATATGATCACTGCAGCCATGACCTAAAAAAGTAAACCGAATACAACTCAGTATAGCAATGCAACAAAATACAACAGAATACAAATTTGCCCAGGCAGGGTGTAGCGGCAGGAAAGGGGGGCACTGAAGCAAGGATGGTTCTGGGCAGATGGGTCAAGGAAGGAGTCTTGGAGCCCTTGGTGGCTTTTCATACTTTATTTAGTAGAGGTGGCCAGGTACATGGCAAGCAGGGATGCTGGGGGGCCGGGAGGCTAGCAAGCTGCCCAGCCCCCAGCGCATCTCACTCTCTCAGCTGCTTCTCTCTCTCTCTGCTGCTGCTGCTGCTCCTTCGTCCTGTCGGTTCTCTCGGTCGGTCCTCACAGTTCTGGCATCTTCATGACAATGCCCATTTATGCCCGTGTCCAACAAAGATGCGCCCACTTGCGCATGCCCACCCTGGAATGCTCGCAGCACCACAGGTGTCCATCATCAGTAGTGGGAGGGTGGAAAGACCCAATCAAACTTTACCCTACACAGGGCACCAACCTAGAGGCAAAAGACAAAATTATCGGCACCAGCAGATGATCCACCACTTCGGATGCCGAAGGCGCTGCTCATGCAAGGGGGGATGGAGAACCGTTCACGGCATTTGCGGTTGCACGCCAGTAGCCATCAGGCTTCCTGACCCTCTCTGGCTGTGGTCTCAGCCACAAACCACATACCACTCCCCACCCCCTGGAGGCATTCACTCTCATACTATGCTCTTTGGGGGTAATAGCCCAATCCCCAAGGGTACTCTGCTGTCACTCCTACACTCAGCTTCCGTAGCCACGAACATGACATGCAGACCCTGCATTCAGGCCAACCCTATGCACATGCATGCGGGTCAGGAATCCACAGATACAAGCTCCACATGTGGCCTCTCTTGGGGCCCCACCAAAAGCCACATTCCCCGCCTGGCCCTCACCCACTGGTGATTTTAAAACACTCACTGGCTTGGCCTTCTTCAACAGACTTAGGCTGCTTACCAGCCGCTCTGGGCTTCCCAATCTCCTCAGCTCCTCACCCACTGGTGATTTTAAAACACTCACTGGCTTGGCCTTCTTCAACAGACTTAGGCCGCTTACCAGCCGCTCTGGGCTTCCCAATCTTAGCACCAGCCTTTTCCTTCCTTCTTTAGTTGGCTTTTGATACTTCTCTGCTTTGTGTGGAGAACTTGGCGAGGTTCTTCCTCCCTCAGTCACTCTTGGGCTCTTCTCATGCCTGTCCCTTCTCTACTCCGGCCTTTGCCTCTCTGGGCTGTGGCTCTGGGAGTGCTGAGCAGTGCACAGGTTTTTGGTCAAGAAGGCCTACTCACCCTCCCGATTTTCATTTCCTGGGGTGTACACCAATACCATCCATCCCCAGGGTCCCATAAGCATATCATCAACCTGCCAAAGTTCCCAGCCTTCTGGTGGGATTGTCCATCAGTTTTTTTCCTGCACCAGCATTGGTGAGCTCCAAATTGTTGTCCTCTTTCTTCTATGATTCTGCTGCCTCAGGCTTTGTGGGCTGGTCCTTGCAGGCATCTCCTCCTCTACTCGAGGTCTTGTCCTTGCAGCTGCTGGACCTTGTCCACCATCTGTGCTCCTACGGCATTTTAAGCTCTTCCTGAAGCTCCTGGACTTTGTTTACCTCCTGTGCTGCCATGTGCCTCCAGCGTTTTCACATGCTCATGGTGTGCCAGCCCTCAGACCCTTCTGAGGTCTTTGGAGGGCTCCATACCCATTTGCATTGAATCATCGTGTTGACTAACGCCAATTATGGCAGCAGGAAGCCACGGGGCAGGTTCTCTATGATCCGGGCAGATGGGTAAAGGAGGGGTCCTGGAGCCCTCAGTGGCTTTTTCAGGTTTTTATTAATCTCTCTGCATCAGAGATGACCAAGTATACAGCAGGTCAGGGGGGCAGAGGGCCAGGAGGCTGGCAGACCTCCCAGCCCCCAGCGAATCTTGACGCTCTCTGGGCCGTCTAATCTCTAGTACCTCTGCTCTGCTGCTACTCCTCCTGGCAACCCTAAGACGCCACCCTTAATATGTCCTGTGTCGCAGCCCAGGTGCGCACACCTACGCATGCTCACACCCTGCTTCAGGAGCCCACCATCAGGTATGTGTGTAGGGCTGCAGATGTCTATCATTGAATTAATGACAGGAAGGTGGAAAAACCTGATAACCTTCATTTACTCTACACCTGTGTAGTGATGCAATGGCTATCACATGTCCAGAATGGAAGAATGTGGTTTTCTAGCTTCCTATATTTTTCAAATCTCTCAGTGTTGTATATTGTTGTGTGCAAGAAAGCAACGTTTTAATGCATGTCAGGGGGCAAATCAAGATGTTAGCTGGAGCAGAGAGCAAATATTAAACATTGGGAGGTATGGGCCCCTAACATAAATATAAATAACTTGTTTGGAAGGGAAACAATTTTGTGTGGAATGATTCTCAGGTGTTTACTTTCATTATCAATGATCTAAGGTTTTTTCTTCAAACTCCTCATTTTCTTCTCTTGATTCTCTTTTCCCTGAGCTTTTGAAATATTAGCTAGATCTTCTGATGGGCATCTACATTATGAACTTTATCAAGCATGACAACTCCTCTTAGTCGCTAATATTCCTCACAGATGGTGTTTCTCAACAATAACTACTTTGTCAAACATGACATTTACTTACAAGTTTTCTGAGGGATAAATTAGAAGCTTCCTCATAATTTATACTGCTGCAGGTCATTTTTTTTATACTTTCCACTGATAACTTCTAAGTTACACAACCTTTCTTCTTTGGAGTACAGTGTGAAGCAGTTTAAAATCAGTGCATCATAGATTAGCTTCAATAAATCACTTCTGCTTTCATATTATTTTTCATTACCATTCAGAAAAAAAAAATTTTTCTGAAGGTTCCAGAAATTCCAGTAAAAGAATCAGTCTCTCTCTCTGTCTCTCTGTCTGTCTGTCTGTCTCTCTCTTTCTATGGGTGGGTGTATGTGTCTAATCATATACTTCAAGTATTAGTTATCAACATTTGTTACTGGTATATGAACACAAGAGTTTTTGACTATAGGAATGGAAATGTCAAAAATATAGAATACAAAATGTTATGTACACGTGTTTGCCTTAAAAAATAGAAAACCTTAAAAAAATAATTTTGCCCATATTTTGATGACTAAAAGTTATTTAGAAACAGCCACTTAGAAGATTAAATTTTTTTAAAGATTTATTTATGTGTACAAGAGCTGGGGTACAGGCCTGAGGCGGGGGTGGTGGTGAGAGGATTAACCAGAGACAGAGCGGGGAGTAGAACAGGCAGATCTACTGAAATACAGTGCTGAGAGGAGCAGCACGAGAGGCAGGACAGGTCTGCTGTGCCATGTGGGTTCCCTCCCTGGCAGGGCATCAAACTCGAGGAGGCAGTGTTGAACCCTTTATGCCACCATGAAGGCCCCTTAAAAGATTAATTTTTAAGCAGATGTTTGATATCCTGTAGAGCTAGTGCCTGGCAATGTTAAGGATGTTTCTACAGACTCATGGTGTAGCATTAATCTCCAGTGCTTTCTTTTTTGCAAGAAATTCTGACATCGGTACAATAGGGGACAAGTTCTTCTGTGTTCTGGTTATAGATTTGCTTATCTTTTTTTATCTCTCACTGGAGAGCAATAGATCCTGACCCCTGACCTGCTAATTCCTTCTCTGCACAGGTCCAGCCTGGCCTTACAAACTTCTATACAGTGCCATCTGAAAAGACTAAACTCTTCCTTATATCATCCCCTGAGCCACTGAAAAGTGGGCTGAGCTATTGATCTTGAGGGACTAAGCCTCTGTTGGGTCACACATGGATAAATTAGCATTTTCAGAAATATTATTTGGGGAGAAAGTAATTGCAAAGATAGAAAAGAAATAAAAAGCTTCCTGGACAATCAATGATCCTTTACAAAGAGAATATTAAGATTCAATACATACTTTGTCCTTGCAAATCTACAGTGTATGAGAAAATGTGCCTAGCAAAATAAGATGTGGGATAGCAAGAGTTCAAAATATTATGAAATAAACTCATAAAATATCTAAGGCACTAAGATCATTAGTCCTTAGGAAAACCAGAGCACATTTATTCTTAAAAAGTTTGAAACAAATTATGAATGTATTAATAATTTAAACACAGACCATCCAAAAAGAAATACAATAGCAATTTTAGAAATTAAATTAATCATGTAATTGTAATTTTAAAGACTCACACTAACTATGGTGTGAGAAGTTAGGCATTAGCAAGAATATTGCAAATGGATTTTTATATTAGTTAGAATGGGCTAATTCCAGGGCTGGATGTTAACAGTGTTTGTTAATCATGTAAATCTATTAATTTTCTCATGTCCTTAACTTTTATCTTTAATGAAATCAAGATAAAATTCCAGAATGTGACTGTTTATCAAAAATATCTTAAAGATTTTTTTTTTACTCTCTCTGGTTATCATTATTTGTTCTGAAATAATGCTGAAATAGAAATAACTTTGTATTACAAGTAATTTTAATTATCAGACTTCTATAGTGTTATCATAGACTAAAACATTACTCCCCCACCCCATGCTTCAGCATCATTTCTTTCATGAGGACAAAGATAGGAAAATCACATCCATTTGGGTATCCAAGACTCCAACACCCATTTAAGAGGATCTTCTTTTGCTCCTGGGACTCCTTCAAAATCAATTTGCTTTAACTCCTTTAGGAAGTGAAATGAGGGAAAGCTGTCAAATTCATTGTAGACTGATTTCAGTACTTAGTCAGGAAATATGTTTTTGTTTGTCTCAGTGTTTTTATAGGCATTGTTCATTTCCAAGATGATTGATACCATGCTATTTCTAATAATAATCCCTTTATTTTGGAATATTTTTTGGAATAGTATTTCCCTAAGGTGCATTTTACTGAATTGTTTTCACTCTTTTGGCATTTGCTGTTTTGATTTTTAAAATTATATTAGTTTTTATTGCAATAACATTGGTTTACCTCACCAACACACATATTCCATTAACTTTCAATATCCCTCAATATCAGCTTTCCTACAAAAACTAATGCTATAAACTTTCATCAGATTAATATTGTTCTCTACTTCATTATGATTATGTGTCCAAAAAAAGAGAGAGCGAGAGGAGAACAACTTCTAATACTATTCTATTATCTAGTAAATCAATTGAAGGTCAGTACCTTGACAGTGAATGTTCTCCAAGACCAGGACTCAACTTATATTTTTGGTCTTACTTGTGAATATTCTTTCTTGGCAAGATTAGATCTCCAGGACAGGTTAATAGACCTCCTAGCTACAAAAGTACATGTACAATTCCCTAGGTAGCTAATGCTGATCTACATAGTTGGAAAAATAAGAAAAGTGCAAGTGGGGACCTCTCTGGTGGCACAGTGGGTTAAGCAACGCACTATGAAGCAAATCGCAGCCACCGCAGCACGAGTTCAATCCCTGCTGCCGGCCAGGGAGGGGACCCACATGGCGCGGCAGACCTCTCCTGCTGTACCCACTGCTCCCCTCAGCAGTGTACTTCAGTTGATCTGCCTGTTCTGCTCCCCACTCTCTGTGGTGAATCCTCTCACCCCCCCCACACCTCTGGCCTGTACCCCAGTGCTTGTATGCATAAATAAATAAATCTTTAAAAAAAAATAAAAGAAAAGTGCAAGGTCTCCTCAAGAGGAGTTTTTCAAAATCACAAGACCAGATTCTTAGGGGGGAAAAAATGATTTTTACCCATGCTGAATGTGAAAGAAAAATAAATAAGAAGAAAGATAAAGAAGAAGAAAAATGAAACAAAGGTGAATATTAAGATTTATCTTCGAAACTCCTGTGACTAGGTGTTACATTTCTGTTTGTGATAGGTTATATGTAGGAGAACAAAGGGCAAGAGGAATTCAGATTTTGAGGCTTGGGAGCTTTTAAATGGCCACCTTAAAATATATTTATTTATGCTTTAATTTAAATACTTAAGAATATTTACTCATTCTTATTCCCCCAGTTTATTATACATATATATGTGTGTGTTTATTATACATATATATGTGTGTACATTATGTGTGTAATATACAATGCAGACATGTGTGTATGTACCTATCTCATTAGTGGGAAGAGGACACTCCACAGAAGGAAAACACACACACACACACACACACACACACAATAACCTCGTTGAAAAAACAGCATCTCTGTCATTATAAATAAGCTATGTTTAACCTATCAGGAACAGTGTTATTCATTGGGGATCACAAATGAAATGTAAGTATTTGGTGAATTAACTTAAGGGTTTGGTTTGTATGTTTCATTTAAAGATGTAGGCCACATTATGGCAAGTCACAATGTCACAAAGGCCGAAGGAGTTTTCCTGGCTTCCCTCCTCCTCACCATGCACTGAATCCTAAGGAAGAAATGTTCCATCTGCCACCATCTCTTCCTTGTTTAATACAATTTAAAGACAATGACTGTTTCCTGGGTCAAATTTGAAGAGGCTTCTTCATAAGGTGAGTAATGAGCAGCAAGAAAAAGACAAATCTCTCTGCCCTTACCTTCAGAAGGATGTGAGAGGAAAAATATAGTCATTTCAGAGAGGAATATTAGATGGGGCCCAAGGTCCTGGGTGCAGCGGTACATGATTGACCAATGTAATTATCTGTTGTGTAGGACTCTTCCAGCAAAGTGACCTAAGTGAGCTGGTTAAAAAATAATAGACCCATTCATCTTCTATTATATAATATCTTGGTTTACATTTCATGCTTTATTTTAATAAAGTTGGTTTCTCAAACTATTCCCCTCAATGTGACTTACTATTTTTTAAGGCTGGACCAAAACATATTTCTATTGCCCTTAGATGTTTTATTTTACCAGGGGTGGGGATTCAGTAATCATGAACCCAAAGGAGAAGAGCTGGATGCTTCCAAGTTTGGGCAAATTTACCTATCAAAACTACCACCTTCTGAAGTGATGCAGTAGATCACAGAGTGCATCACGGAATGCATTAAGCCAGGCCTTAAGCAGTTACTTGCTGAAATTTGTAAGTTGAGGAAATTACTATTGAAAATGTGCTTGGATCAGTTAGGGTTTATGTAGATTTAGACTGACATATTATAGTGTTTTGGCTAAGCCTGTAATGAGCCATCCATAGAGATTACTAGTAGATTTTATGTTACATTACTTCTGTGTTCTTTATGGTCTCTCTGTCCTGAGCTATGTTTGGGGCCAGATAAATCTTCTGCTCACTCTATTCTAATTATAATTAACACTGGAGACTGCAAATGGAAGCCAGGGGGGGAAGGGGTTTAGGGATAGGATTCATTGCTGGTGGGAAGCAGAAACAGAAAAAAGGGTTTGATTATACATATAAATTGCCAGGCTCATAACAATGGACACACATAAAAAAATTCATTGGTCATTATAGTTGGTGAAGTCTATAGATTCAGTGTGCAGTTCGGATCAAAATATCAATATGCATTTTTTAATTATTATTAACAATCTTATTTTAAAATTTATGTGGGAAGGAAAATTAATATTGAAAAGTAGCAAAACTGAAGGACTAATATCATCTCATTTAAAATTTTTATAAAGTTACAGGAATCAAGATAGTATAAAATTGGTGAAAAAATAGACCAAGTAAATTCTAATGGAATATAGTCCAGAAAAATGTTCACATCGATGTAGTCTATTAATTTTTGATAAAGTTACAAGAACAAATAATGAAAATAAATTGTCACTGCCCTTCAGAAGGATGTGAGAAGAAAAACATAGGAGTCTTTTCAGCAAATGATGTTGGAAATATTGGACATTGTTTAAAAAACTAAAAATTCAACCTAGTCATAAAATTAACTCAAAATGCATCATACGTACATACATAAATTTTACAAAATGAATTTTAGCACAAAATTCACGAAGCTTCTAGAAAAATAAAAGATAAAACTCTGTCTTAAGCTAGACAAAAACCTCTTCTAATATATGCAACTGCAAAGCATGATTCATAAAACTTCAGAAAAAATAAATTGAAATTTACCAAAATTTAAATCTATACAAATCTCAGTGTTCAGATAATAAAAAGACAAGCTACAGAATATTTGCAAATCATAACTGACAAAAGAATTGCATAAAAATATGCAGAGAATTTTTCAAATCCCAAGAATAAAAATAAGTTTTATTAGAAAATGAACAAAATATTTCAAGAGATGCATACATCTGATTGTATAGTCTCATAAATTGCCAGTGAGATTTAAAATGGTGCAATCATTTAATAAACAACCTGGGAGTTTCGTATAAATTTAGACATATATAGGCCATGTGACCCAGCAACCCCCTCTTAGAATTTACCTAAGATAAGAAAAACTTATATTCATATAATGTTTTCTGTTACATCCTGGCAAAGAGGAATTATAGGAAAAGAGAACAGAAAAATGGATTCCAGGACTTGGAGCTAGGGACATCTGTCCACAGGGCATGGCATGGGGAACTTATTTGGGTTAGAACTTTTATTTCTGTGATGTAGATACATGAACATGCATTTATCAGATACTATCATAAATATGTTAATTTTGCTCTATATAAATAAACAATTATAAAACATACACCATGTTTATATGACAAAAAGGCAATGCCTATTTTAGTTTGGTTTATGTATGAATGTGTATATTTATGATTTTGGAATTAACTGATGGTCTCATAAAAGTGTAATTGAAGCTTGTGGTGTTCATGGGCTGATGGGGAAAAAAGGAAACAAAAAGAAAATGAAACTGATATCTATTGAATACCAGTATTCTAGGCTCTGGGCATGATTTATCTTCAATTTGGTGAGTATTATTGATGGATGATGAAAGTGAGGTTTATCCACAGGGAGGTAAATAAAGCAACTTTTCTGAGGACACACTAATAGAGTACACATGGCACTAACCTAGGCCTACAGGTCAGGGGGCATGAAAATGAAGGAATATATGAGGTCACAGTGAACAGAAGGCTGTGTTAGGTTTAAAACGTCTCTAGTTATAACAGTGATGATTCCAGGTTGTCGTGGGAACATGATGAAGAAACAGAGCTAATTGATGATGCAGACACATAGACCTTCCTTTTGCTATCACACTCAAGGAACTGTTCACTTTTTAATGGAAGTGTGTTCTAGTGACTGATAGGCTCGGTGTTGTTCTGTAATCTAAGTCACTTAGATTAACTCAAGTGAGGTCTTATCCTGTAACTTACAAATTGGCATGTAAAGTAGGCAGGCATTATGTTTTATATATTGGATGGTGTGTGCAAAATAACATTCTATTAGGCTAGAAACATGGGAAGAAATAAGCACTAGAATTCAGCAGGCATCACAGTGGTCATCTTAGTTAAAAAAACCCGCAAAAACAGAGAATGACCTGCTAGTGCTTTGGAAGTATGAGACAAACATAAAATGTGCTTTGTATATTTTCAATATCATGAAATCAGAAAAAATGAAAATGAAGAATCTTGGCTTTATAGCAAGTTTTGAGAACTCAAATCCGAGTGTTGGTGTAGGGTTAGAGAAAAGTTATCAGGCTTTGCTGCCCTCCCACCATTGGTATAATGATGGACACCTGCTGTGCTGCATGCATGCCTGAGTAGGCATGTGCAAGTGGGTGCACCTGGGCTTAGACACAGGTGTGTAAGGGTGGTGTCACGAGGAGGCCAGGGGAACAGGTCACCAGCAGAACAAGAGCAGCAGGGTAGGGGAGAAGCAGAGTGTAGGGTAAAGGTTGATCAGGTATTTCCACCCTCCCACCACTGATGATGGACACCTGCGGTGCTGCGAGCATTCCAGGGTGGGCATGCGCAAGTGGGCGCACCTGTGTTGGACACGGGCTTAAATGGGCGGCGTCATGAGGACGCCAGAACTGCGAGGATCGACAGACAGAACTGAGAGGACCAACAGCCCGACAGCAGCACCAGCGAGCAGCAGCAGTAGAAGTAGCCGAGAGGGTGAGATGCGCTGGGGGCTGGGAGGCCTGCCAGCCTCCCGGCCTCCCGGCACCCCTGCCTGCCATGTACCTGGCCACCTCTACTAAATAAAGCATAAAAAGTCACCGAGGGCTCCAAGACTCTCCTTCCTTGACCCGTCTGCCCAGAACCATCCCAAACCCTGCTCCTGTGCTTCCATACTGCCGCTACACAGAGGCAGAGAGGAGAGCAACAGCAGTAGCAGCAGAGAACAAGAGAAGAAGCATCAAAGCTGCCAAGAGAGTAAGATGCTCAGGGGCTAGCCCCTTCCCCCCACCGCACCCCTGCCTGCCAATGTACCTGGTTGCCTCTGATAATAAAAGCATAAAAAGCCACCGAGGGCTCTAGGACTCCTCCTTTACCTCGTGTGCTTGGAATCATCGAGAAGTTGCTTGTGTCCTTGTTGGCATGACAGCTGGTCAAATTGTAACATGATCAACAATGATCAACCACAAGGTGTGTTATAGACTCCATTTTCTGCTGTATTAGGGTCTGTGTAGAGTAGAACTGACATTAGTGGAGATGTTGGGTCTGTTTCTTTATAGGGATAGGACTATATTTTTAAGGTTTTTTAAAAAAATTTTACTTATTTATGCATACAAGAGATAAAAGCCAGGGTATAGCCCAGAGGTGGGGGGGGCGAGTGTGAGAGAACTCAACAGAGACAGAGTGGGGGGCAGAACAAGCAGATCTACTGAAATACACTGCTGAGGGAAGCAGCAGGCAAGACAGGAAAGGTCTGCTGTGTCATGTGGGTCCCCTCCCTGGCCAGGGATTGAACTTGCGCTGCGGTAGCTGCGGAAGCCCCACAGTGCAGCGCTCAAACCCTTGCAACCAGGAAGGCCCTGAGGTTGGTTTTTAATTTTATTGATGTGTGTGTATGTGTGTGTGTGTGTAAATAGCAGCATTCTGGATGGAAATGAGAATTAGTGGGGAGATAGTGAACTTCAGTTTTCCTATCTGCTAAATAATTATTTCAATTGCTATTTATTGAGGTCTTGCCATGAATGTCGGACCCCAACCCAGGGATAGAGTTATAGTAGAGAATCAAAAAAAGGAAGATAATAGGATCTGCCATTTTCTATTATTGTCAGGATTCGAGGCACCTGTTTATTACAGGTGTTCAATCACTGCTAGGTGTGATATTTGCTGGCAGGGCCAACAAGTTAGGATAAATATACATTTTATATCCTGATGACTTTAGAAACTTCACACAAAGTGTTGACTTGCCAGGATGGGATGAAACAATTTGCCTGGTCTAGACTGTTACTTCAAAGATCACTTTGGGCATTTTAGTGAAAGCCCTATTAAAACGTCTCCTTCTGATCAGTGATTCATTCTAACTTTATTGCACGCCTGGCAGATTTGCTATTCTAAAGCAGTTTGAAACTGACAGGGAAAACAGCATTCCAATGAAAGGCCAGTTTGAACTGTCAACCCCTTTGGGCTGCTGTATCCTCTGGCACAGGTGAGAAGGTTCCCTTTAGCTAGAAGCCTCAGAGCACCAGTGCTGGGGGCCTCCCGGAGGCTGATAACCTGGGCAGCTGAGCAGCTGAGCACAGCCAAACAATCCCAGCACAGAATCCTCACAGGGGGGCAATTAGAACACTTCTGTCAGACTTATGAACTGCTCAACAGAACCCAATGGGCCACGCTCAAGTACAGACAGAACAGAGCATTTACAAAGGAAATAAACAAAGAGGAATTTAGCCCCGCTGGAAAAAATAACAATGGCATATATTAACTTATCTCCAATTACAAAGGGGTGGATAGGACTGTTTTTTTTTTTTTTCAACTTTAGTTTTTATTTTCAGCCAAATATTTCTAAATCCTCTTTCTTCATATCATTATCTTTATTTTGAATTCAATGTTAATAAGTAGTGTTCACTCACATTAAAGCCAGCAAAATTGTCCTCATTATCCAGTTGAAGATTTTTTTGAGATCTTAAAAGAAATTTCAACAGACTTGTGGTTTATCAGATTTTTCCAGTTATGTTCTTGTGCTGGTATATTTTATATTATAGGAATTATTTGGATTTTGCTTTGTGAAATGTATCACCAGAAATACATTTCTGTTTGGCACAGCCATTGACTCTTTCCTGAGGATGTTCTTACCATACAACCAAACTCTGTGGTAGAAGACTTCTGTGATCACAGTGGACTTGCGATCCTCTGGTGTGGCGAGGAAATTTTTTGATTAGCAGAGCATAAATCAATTTTAGTCAACTATTTCTTGTTTCCTACCATTTGATGATGGAAAGAAACAAGACATTGGGCTCTCCCTGGTGGCACAGTGGGTTAAGTAACGCACTATGAAGCAAACCACAGCCACTGCAGCATGAGTTCGATCCCTGCTGCTGGTGGGGAGGGGACCCACATGGCTAGCAGACCTCTCCTGCCTCGCCCGCTGCTGCTCTAGGCAGTGTGTTTCAGTCGATCTGCCTGTTCTGATCCCCGTTCTGTCTGGTGAATCTTCTCACTTCCCGCGACTCTGGTCTGTACCTCAGCTCTTGTATGTATAAATAAATAAATCTTTACAAAAAAAAAAAGAAATTTAGACACTATCTCATATCCATGAGAACAGCCCATATCAAAAAGACCAGAAACAAGTGTGATCATGGGTATGGAGAAAAGTAATTCTCTCACATTGTTGGTGGGAATATAGACTTGTGTAGCCCCTTCAGAAAAAAGTATGGCATTTTCTCAAAATACCAAAATATATCTACCATATTATCCAGCAATTCTATTCTTAGACATCTACCCAAAGATTACAAAAATATTATTTCAAAATAACTGTTTTATAAGGAGAAAAGGCAACTTGAATTTCTATTTGTGTAACTTATAAAGAGGAAAATAAAGTAAAATTCCCACTTCTTTTATGCCACATCAAAATATTTTTTGGCCTTACATGACAGTTAGGGGTCAACTGAGGGAGGTTTCTGGATGTTTACCTTCATTAAGATTTACTTTCAATGTACCTAGGAATGTTTCAGTATCTTTCTCCTAGAATCATGAATTCAACTGGGATCAAATAAAAATGAAATGACTGCAACAGATAGATTTGTTTTACACTTAGGAAATATTTTCACAAATCTAGACCTACAGACTAAGCACACTCAAACCAAAATCTAGGAGAAGCCTCTGGGTCATGCACTAGTTATGAACATTGAGATAATATTTTTTTTTTTCCTGTATGGATCATTTACTGAGAATCTGATTTGGCGGTCCTCCAAATTCTTACAATTGGTATTATATTCTTGTTTATCTAAAACCATTTTCTCATTAATGGAAAAGAAATCCACAGAGTGTTTTATATGTGTATGTGTTATATATAACATATGTAACTAATATATATATTAATAATAGCTTATAATTTGTTGACCAATTTTATTTCAAACTGAGTAATGACGGTTGGAAAGCCATCAGAAAGAATTAAGTTTAGGACTGACCCTTCAAGATCAAGTGTATATTACCTAGATGAATATGGATGGAAGTAGAGGTGAAATAAGAAATTCTTTGTAGCAGAATCAATATGAGGATGGCCAGATGTTTCAGAGAACTTTACCTAAAATCTTGAGGAAATAAGTTTATAGTCAGGTGGTAGCAACATATGCAATGAAAGGGTAGGTAAGAGTTACAACAACAAAGGATTTTTCTAAGGAACTTTCCTAAATGCAAGAACAGATTTCAATAAGCCAGGGTGTTCCTTTTGCTCCACAGTGTGACTGGGTGCACTCACCAGGACCTTAATTGATGTGAGTGAGACATAAAAAGACACAAAAACCAAAAATGAAAAGACAAGAACAAATTGGGGACACTTGGTGAGGAGGGAAAAGGGGGAGGGTTGAAGGCAGATGGGAGCACGGGGGACTGAGGTGATGTTGCACTGGTGATATGGTGATGGGGAATACATGGGGATTACAACTGATGTCAAATATATATAAATAAAAATAATGTTAATTTAAAAAAAAGAGTCTAGAATTGAAGTGCAGAGAGGCTGGACAGACACAGACCAGTTCTCTTACTCTCAACCAGTTGCTCTAATACCTTTTCCTCTCTCCCACCTGCAAACATAAAAATAAGCAACTTAATGTCAAAAGAAAAAAATGACATCAGGAAGCATGTCTCTGAGGACCTCCATTTTGGAACTATGCAAAACAATGAAACTTAGATTGACTACAGAAAGCAGGGCTTCCTTTAACTGCCAATTTTATGCTAGTCTTCCACACTTGAATATGTTAAAAAAAATTAGGAAGTTTTTTTAAACTGTTCACAAGAAAAGCAGTACAATGACAACTAACTGAACCATATTAATTCTGTATGTTAGTAATTCGGCAGAGTGGGTTTAGCTCTTAAAGCAGAGACTTGACAGACGAAGAGCAAGCAGGTCTTGTAGTAAATGTTTTATATATAGATTTCATCTGCATTTTGTATGCTGGTAAGGGAAACTCTGGGCTGTGAACTTGAAGGAGTTGAAAAGAGTTCACTAGGGCTCATATTTTTTGAATACTCTTTTTGCACTTATATAAAAATGCAGCAATTGAAGTCCTCAAATCCCTGACAAAACAGATGTGAGTTTTCTGAAGCAGTTGGTACATTTGCAAGGACCTTTGCAGGAATATATTGTCCTGCCCTGCCCACTGCTGGCCCTGTCCTCTGCAAAACAACCACCCCGCACCATTTTCTTAGTTGTCTTCATGTGCATTCCTTTAGAATTCTCTAAGGGGAGGTCATTGCTCATTATTCTTGAACCTGATGCCACAGAATTTCTCTGGTGCACTAAACCCCTGATCTTTGGTTTGATCTTCGTAATGGGTATAGGCTTGAGGGAATATAAAACAAAGGATGTGTCATCTGAAGCTTCATTAGTCTCAGGTTTGACATCAGTTTTTATTCCAAAGGTTTTGGTTCTTTGAGTGACTCTCACACCTTAGATTTTCTCTATAAGACAAATCAGAATATTAGTAACATTTCGTGCTGTGATTTTGCATGTTCCTGATTAGTGTGACCTCACGTGACCTGAGAGAAGGGCTGTGGTGACACATGGCCTGTGTGTCATTTGGAATTTCCTTCACCTTGCTTCATGGAGGATCTAAAATGAATGCAAGCTCAGTGATGTACTAATCTTTGACACAGGTAGCCAGGTAACCATGCCTTATGTCACTACCATCATTTCCACTAGTATCAATAAGGACTTAAGTGGAATCTAATTTACAATTTTTGTTTGATGATATCCCTCAAGATATCTGCACTACTTCTTTCTTACAAAAGAGCAGTTTCCAACATGGTTGATGTAGAATGCATCCCTCACCACCCTACCAAAATTTCTACATTAGAAGCCAAGTTAGGGCCTCGCTGGTGGTGCAAGAGGTTAAGTCTCAGCACTATCAAGCCATTGTCAGCCATTGCAACATGAGTTTGATCCCTGCATTGTAGCTAACCCATATGGTGCAGCAGACCTCTCCTGTATTGCCCACTGCTCCCCTCAGCAGTGTATTTCAATAGATCTGCCTGTTCTGCTTCCCACTCTGTCTCTGTTGAATCCTCTCACCCGACTCCCACCTCATACTGCCAGTGTACATCCCAGTTTTTGTATGCATAAATAGATAAAAATAGAATCTTAAAAAAAAAATAAGTTAAACCAGGGTCTCCCACAATTTTGGTCTTCCCCATGCCATCTTAACGATTTTTGGCCCTTGCACTAATTTGTATCTAACATATTTTTCCTTGTGCTTTTTTCTTTTAAATGAGTTAATACATTTATTAAAATGGAAATTTGTCACTGCTACTACATACGGGTTAAACAATATAATAAGATACAAATGAAAAATGTGTTTTAAATAAATGTAAGGAATGCATGATTAAAATAAATCATATTTATCTATGTAAAACTAAATCATTTCACAAACACTGAACTATACAGCAGCATTTAATCCCATACATTGTGCTAGGGATCAGGAATACAACAATTGTTACAACTCTTATCATTAAGGACATAAAAAAGAGTCATAAATACATCATTGTAACTTCATGCTAGAATTTCTGGAATGAAGATAAGATCAAAATACATTCGAGACACAAAAGAAGAACACTAAACTCAGCCAGCCCTTGTCAAGGAATGACTTTCTGGGGTAAGTGATGTCAGGTCCAAGTTTTGAGGAAGGGACATTCAGAGACGATCTTTAGGTGACAAAGGAAGGCTAGCCCAAGCACAAGAGCAGCATGAACAGTACAGATTCCAGAAAAGACAAGGTATGAGTGGGAAGTTAGATAGCATTATTGTTGCCACAGTGAAAAGTGAGATTAAGGAGTCACGGGAAGGGGCTAAGGCACGAAGTTTGCACTACATTATGTCAGTGATGGATGAGAGGGGTGAATTTTGCCATTTTAAACAAAGAGTTTTTTTTAGAAATGTTAGAATTGCAATCTACCAAATAAATGCCACTCAGTTAACAAAGAACACAAAGGGAGAGAGAGGGGACAGAAAAAAATTTCTATGAGTAGTAACATAGGAAGGACTTTGGAGAATAAGACAGCTACTAGGCTGACTTTCCACCTGGTCCAGCAAGCTCAACCTGAGGGCAGAGGACATGGTGGGAGTGTGCTGGTCTCTTGAGGATTATTAGACCTCCGTTCTGTGATTGTGGAGAGAAGGTGTTCATGTTTAGTCGCCTTCAGTCTGAGATTATTTTTCCCATAGCTGATCCATTTCAAAGAGTCCTGGGAACTTTCTTAGACTCCTGGAATCTTTCTAAAAGACTCCAGGCAAGAAGTTCTTCCAGGGACAGGATCATATCTTTGTACTGTACGGAAGTTCCTCCCTTTTCAAAGTCTTATTTTTCTCATGCCCAAAACAGACCAATAAAAAAGCACCTTGAAAGATTATTTTGAGGATCAGTTGATACAAAAATGTCTTGCCCTGTGATTTGTACAAAACGCAGATACTTAGTGCTTGCTACTTTCTGTTCATTGACTACACAATAGCATGCATGCTGATCAATGTTTGGCAGAGATGGTGACTCCAGAACACACTAATCATCCCAGGCACTTACATATTCAAAACATGATTGTGGAAACTACATGGACCTTGGCCTATTATATTGATGACAATGTTAAATAAATTTGTGTTTTAACCATTATTGTATTTGAAGGCATAAACTGCTCTCTGCTTGTGACAAGAGGGTCCCAGACTAAGAGCATTATGTTTCTTCATTAACCTTTATACTGGCCATGATTGCACCTGTTTGTGTGTGTGTGTGTGTATAAGAACTGGACTGCAGACCAGAGAGCTTGAAGTTAGAGGATTCACCAGAGACAAAGTGGGGACCAAAGCAGGCAGATTTACTGAAATACACTGCTAAAGGGAGCAGTGGGCAAGACAGGAGAGGTCTGCTATGCCATGTGGGTTAGCTCTCTGACTAGGGATAGTGCTGAGACTTAACCACTAGATCATGAGGGAGAACTCATTATTCCTGTTAATAGACACTATAAATCATTCCATATGCCCATAAAAAACTTTGGGCCAAGAAATACAAGTCAAAATCCACATTTACTTTGGACCCATGACAGAGCATCTAACAGCTGTTGCTGAACCACTAAGTCTCATTCCAGTTGGCCTTGGAAGACACAAATTCAGACCAGTTTGGAGGAAAAAATAGACAGTTTGTGAAGAGCTTATATTGATTGTTCATTTTCCTTTTCATTAGTTATTTTATATAAGTGTTATTGAAATTCAGATGATGAAATGCAGTACAAAGTAAAACTTATTTCTCAGAAAAATTTAGTGTTGATCAGAGTAATGATGTTAATTGTCCACTTAATCAGAGTAATGATGTTAGTTGTCCATTTACTTATTTGTCATGAATTGTGTTAAAAACATATTTCAGTGAATGTTCCCAGAACTACATGACATATATCATACGTATATATGATACATATGACATACACATTCTATTTTAGAGAATAAGCCAACTGAGTCTGAGAGAAGTTAAATTAATTGCCTAAGTTTACATACACTGCCCACTAAGAAGCAAAGTAGCTAGCTAATTACTGATCTACTGTAGTCAACATATTCAGGGAAACTGTTGCATCCTCCTTTGTCAGATGTTGAAACTATTTTTATCGGTAAGAGAAAGCATGTAGGTGGATGTATATGAAGATAATCTAAAGAAAGATCTAAATTACTAGCTAGTGTATCTCTACCATACACAAAGTAGCATGCCATACAAAGGAGATGTCAAATAAATATTTGTGCATGAAGCTGACTATGAATATAAGTTAAACAAGAACTTAGATTTAAAAAAAAAAGTGGGACAAAGTACTCAGTATGGGGAGAGTCTGAATAAGGTAACATTTAGGTTGATGAAGTTGGTGTGTCCTATATATGAATTTTCCAATTTCCCATCCAATAGGTAGAAAACACTTCCTACCCCACGAACAACATTTTTATCAGAATTATATCTTATTTGTTGCATAAAATTACCTTCTCTAACCCTCTGCATAAAATCCTTCTAGATATTTCCAGATATCACTTTTCCTTTCTTTGAAGAAAAGAACAGTATATTTTTAATAGCTTGTAGAAGGTATCACATCTGACCTCTTGCTTTAAACATATATTTGTTTTTAAGTCTCTTCAGTATATATATTGAATGTGTGTATATACTTGACACACACACACCAATATTTATATTGAATCCACCATAATCAGTGTTTAGCTGATAGCAAACCCCAACACCATTTTTTTTGCTGAATTTAATAAAGCTACAAATTGTGATTCCATTTTTCTCAGAGTCAATGAATAGTTACTGAATGAAAACTAACAGTCATCATAGTCCACTTTTCTAGAAGCACAAAGACTGTGTTGGTGGGCCTTTCTGGTATAGAGGTTAAGTCTCAGCACCAATGCCACTATGGCCTGAGTTCGATCCCCACCCAGGGAGCTGACCCATACATGGTGCAGTAGACCTCTCCTATCTCACCGATTGCTCCTCTTAGCAGTGTGTTTCAGTAAACCTTCCTGCTTTGCTCCCCACTCTGTCTCTGGAGAATCCTTCAACATCCTGAACCTCTGGCCTATTCCTCAGTTCTTCTACACAAAAACAAAAAGTAAATGAATAATTTTTTCAAAGACTGTGATTAGTGACAACAGTAGCCATTTTACACATACTTACCATTATTGTACTTCTGAAATAAAATTTCCAGCCAGAAATGTCTTACTAGGTGTTAATCTACATGTGTGCTTTGAAAAGAGAGAAATTGGCCAGAAACTAGGTTGGTTAGGTGTTAATCTACATGTGTGCTTTGAAAAGAGAGAAATTGGCCAGAAACTAGGTTGGTTCCGAAGACTTGCTGAATTTGGTTAATGAGATTAATGTGGCAGAGATCTTTGCCCCTGGAAATGACTAGGTCCTCAAAGAATACACACTCCCTTGATGGGGCGAGGGGAATGCCACTAGCAAGGGCAGATATGTGTTTTATGAACACTTACATTTATAAAGTTTTGTGTGTCTTCTTTAAGCAAAAGAATAAAAAATAAAATTAGATCCATAAAGCCCTAAAGATGACAAAACTGTAATGGATTCTGCTGGGAATAGAGATGATTTCCTTTTCTCAGGTTGTGAAACATTTTGAAAGAGAAGCATGAAATAGGAGCTATTTATGCCTTAGACATTTTTTTGTAAAGGGTCCATTAAATTTTATTTCTATTCCCTGCTGTTAGCACCATTGACAGAGGTCTAGATGGTGGCTCAAAAGGACTGGATCTCTGAGAGCCAGAAAATAACCCTGTGATCACATTCATCTGTCCTGTGATTAGACTGTGTTCTTGTGTCAGGAAAATTGTACCATGATTCTTGCTCCTATGGAGGTGTGACAATAATTAATGATGTTCACCAAATATTTCCAACACATGATATTAACTAAACTTACACACTTCTTGTAATTGAGTGCACCCCTATGACTAGTTATGGCTGAGTATGCGGTGAGAAGAGCTGGTGAACGTCACTTTTGGACTTGAGAACTTCATGAACAGCTTGCGAGTGTAAACTCTTTCCAGAGTACTCTTCCCCTTGGGTCTGCTGACTGATGATATCAGAGTGTAACCTCCCTGCCATCCCCTCTGAGTGAAAAGACATAGAACAGTGCCCCATGTTTAGCTCTCAATGGACTAGAAGCTTAAACTATGACTTTCTTATTAACTTTGAAGGTAATTACCACACACACACACAAAGCTGTCTCTCTACTGATGCATGTGAACTACCCAGATACCCTTGAAAATAAACTGTTAATGCCGTACTATGTCGGATCATTTATTGAACAAGTAATTTATTAAACACTGCTTTAAAACAGTCATCCTTTAGGCTCCAGGAACACCACATTGAACAAAAACATTGTATTCATTTTTCCTGTTTCTGAGAGGTTGAGGGATCAGCAGATGCATATTGGGTTCAAGTTGTATTTCCAGCAGTAGACTTGAAAAGATTAGTAGTTAGGAAAATTATATGGATTCAACAATATTCAATTATAAGATACAATATATACAAGATATAGATATCTTCTATATCTTACAAGATCTTTTTCTGAAAGACTAGAATAGTTTATCAAATTAGGGTAAGTGACGTTGGCACTATTTGGAGAGAATTTGATGGTTAAGCGGGGATTGGATTCCATTTTTCTTTCTTTTCCTCTGAATATTGCTAGGCTAAGCTTCTAGCCAGCTTTGGATTGGGAGAGATGAGAGCAACTAGGAAAAGGCCAGGGAAAAGTAGGTAAGAGGATATGCACATTGAATCTAGGCTTTCTTTTTTTTTTTTTAGTACTGGAAGTCTTAGCCAGAGCAATAAGACAGGAAAAGGACATACAAGGAATCCAAATAGGAAAAGAGGAAGTAAAACTATCATTATATGCAGATG
>JAGFMF010011399.1:2956535-2986167 GCA_019455555.1 Galemys pyrenaicus
CACGCCATGTACGAAAATCAACTCAAAATGGATAAAAGATCTAAATGTAAGACCCGAAACTATAAAATACATAGAGGAAAACATAGGTAAAACACTGAATCTAGGCTTTCAAAGAGTGAAGTTAAGAAGACATTGAATATGGTATGGTTGAGTCACCAGTCATACTATCCCTATTAAGAAGTAATGTAGCAATTTAGGAAAATAAAATGCTCATTGATTAAGTAACTCCAGTTTTGCATCTTTTAGAAGCCCCACCTAAATGAGATCTGCTCTTGGAAGGAAACCAAGGTCATAGCAGCCAATTGGAGTAGTAGGATTTCCTTGGAGAGGTTCTTTGGCTGGTGTTATGACTAGAGCGTGAGCTTTTTACAAAATCAAGATAACTTTCAAAACAATCTTGGTGCTTCGGTTCTGTAGTCAGGTGATCAGAATTAGTTTTTCAGCTTATCTTTATCTGACTCTTAGTTATTTTGCATTCCACATACTAGTGACACCATCTGATATTTATCTTTCTCCTTCTGACTTACTGCACTTAGCATTACCACAGATCCATCCATATTGCCACAAATTACATGACTTAATCATTTTTGATTAATGAGTAATATTCTATTTCTATATATATACATATACCTCCTTTCTTTATCCACTTATCTCTTTTGGGGCACATGATTTGTTTCCATAGTTTGGCTATGGTAAATAGTGCTGTAATAAACATAGGAGTGAAAGTTTCCCTTTAAACTGATGGTTTTGAATTTTTGGACAGGTGCTTAGGAGCAGAATTACTGAGTCAAATTGCAGATCCATGTTATATTTTGAGATACCTCCATCCTGTTTTCCATAAGAAGTGGGGCAGCAGTGTAAAGGTGTTCCCTTTTCTCCACATTATCACCAAGACTTGTTTAGTCTTTAAGGGTCAGTCACATGGTTAAGAGATTGTATCTCATTGTGGTCTCAATTTGCATTTCTCTAATAAGTAATGCTGAACTTTTTTTCATGTGCCTCTTTGCAATCTGAATGTCTTCTTTGGAGAAGTGTCTGTTTAGTTCTTCTGCCCATTTTTTTGATTGGGTAATTTGTTTTGTTTCTTAGAGTTTTATGTGTTCTTTGTATATCTTCGATATCAGTCTTTGCTAGATAGATGGTATGCAAATATTCAGTAGGGTGTCTTATTTTAATTATGGTTTCTTTCACTATGCAGAAGCTTTTTCCTTTGATGTAGTCACAGTTGTTGATGTTCTCTTTTGTTTTCCTTATTGTTAAGGATAAATCCCTAAAGGCATCCCTAAAGCTTATGTTGTGAAATGGGATGATAATTTTAGGTTGTATAGATTACCTTCTATGTGAGTTACTTGAATATATATATATATATATATATCAATCTAGAATTATGCATGAACCTGAAGATGGGATTTTATTAGTTACCCATTGCTGTGTGAAAAATAACCTCAAACTTTTCTTAAAACAACACCCATGATCTGCTTTTGTGAATCAGGTCAAGGTGAACTAACCAGTCCCTGCTCAAGTAGAACAAAACTAGAATCAATAAGAGCTGAGCTCTTATAGGAGACCTGTGAGAAGAATCCATTTCCAAGTTCCTTCAAGTTGTTGACAGAATGCATTTCTGTTGTAGTTATAGAGCTTGAATTTCCATTTCATTTCTGGCTGCTGGGGGGGGGGGGGATCCTTTTATTCCTGTATGGCACCTGCATTCCTCTCTGTTCTTTCATAGTTCTCTCCATCTCTAACTTTGTAGGAGTACTATGAATACTTCTTACACTGTAAATATTTCTGATTTCTTCTCCTGCCTTCTGCCTTTTAAATGGTGGTATATGTAATTAGATCAGGGATACCCTAATAGTCTCAAATTTTGAGGGCAGTTGATTTGAACCTTAAATAATAGCAAAGCCCTGTCAAAACAGTGCCTAGGTTACCATTTGATTGAATTACCAGAAAATGTTCATTTAGGGAATGGGAGGAGAACAGACAATCCTTGGAAATCTTCCTGCATATTTTGTATTCTCAAAGTCCTATTATTTCTTGAAATTAAGTGTATTGGGGCCATGCTACCTTACATAAATTCCTAATCTGATAATTTTTTTACCTTTTAGTATAGATTTCACCCTGTTCCAGGAATATAAGAAACCACTTTTCTAATGACAAACAACCTATTACCCTTCTACTCCCAACACCCTCACCCACCACACCCTTTCCCCCTGACCCCACCAATAACCAACACATTCTTACAGTTCTTAAGCAACTCAGACTATTTCTTCTATTTTTCTAATGAAGAAAAAAATTTTGTCACTGAATATGTTAACCCAAAAGATCAACAACAACAAAATAAAACAATTGGGAAATGACAGGGTACTAATTTGGGATTATAACTGATTTCCAAGGAGAAGCAAAGATATTAATGCTTGCAAACATGCTCCAGACACATTATCACGCCCCCAGTTTGAACTCTCTGAGTCAACTCTAAATCATGTCAGCTTTACATTGTGCTTTTGTTATGAATCCTTTATTAAAGTGCCAATGCCATGCAGTGGACTCTCTTTGTAAGTGCTGACTGCTTTGTGTTTTTACCAATTCAAGGTATCCTGTTAGAGCTCAGATGTCATAGTTGTGAATAAATGGCTTTCTTTGCTTTCTCTTGTCAATCTGCCAAGAAACTGACAATCAACCAAGGCTGGTTCTACTGGGTAACACCTCATCCTGGCAAGTGTGAAGTGCACCCTAGAGAGAACCTGCCTTATAGTTTCAGGGCTAAATGGGGAGGAAATTGCTTGACATCTGTTAGCACAGAGACCTTCCTTAAGTGTTAGATATTTCTCCTCATTTGTTTCCTATGCTCTAATCAGACAGCACTTTACTCCTCTGTTGATACTATTAATGTCCATCTCAGGATCTCTACTGTACTTGTCCCCTGCCTAAATACTTCCTTCTTCCTTCCTATTCCTCTCTACATATAAAATCTTGATTAATTTTCTCTAATAGAGGCTTATTCAGGCTACTTTTCCTTCTGTCAGTTTTGATAGTTTGTATCTTCCAAGGCACTGATTCATTTCTTCTGTAGTCAGATTTGTGGAAAATTGTTGCCCATGGTATGTAGTGTTAGTTTATTATTTTTATGTAAATGGGAACATTCCCAAGACTGGTGATTAGATCCATCTCTATTTCTTGCTGACAAATAAAAACAAAACCAGATTTAGTTCAGGAGAGATGGTATTGAAAGACACTCTTCAATTCCAAATACGGGATCTACAAGTGTTTCAAATCAAACAGTAAAAAAAAAGTCTTCCTTTTATACAGAGGGGTAAGTAGGATTAGCGGGAACATTGGGATGAACATTGAGTAGGAGGGAACAGCTGCATCACTAAGGTCTTCTGACAGAAAATGTTTTTCTTTCTCACTGTGGTCAGCTAATTATCAGGATGGATTGTTAAAAGGGATAGCCTGTGTTTTAAGTATTTCCTCAGACCAGGGAAGATGCCAACATTCAGGGAGTATGAGGAGGAAGGACACCTGACTCGTGACTGGCCAAACCAATGAGAATGGTAATTCATGGGCCCTCATGACTCCTTGGCTAGCTTGGCCAGAAATTTATTGATTTTATTGATCCTTGCAAAGAGGCAGCTTTTGTTTCATTGATTCTATTTTCTTGTTTCCAATATTATTCATTGATTTTTGCTCCAACTTCAGTTATCTTTTTCCTATAGTTGCTTTAGACTTAGTGTTTTTCTCTGGTTATTCTTATATTATTGCTATATCTTTCCTCTTTTCTAATGTCTGCATTTAATGTTATAAATTTCCATCTGATTATTGCTTTTGCTGCATCCCAGATTTTAAATTGTATTTCAATTTTCATTTAACCCTAAATTCTTTAAAAACTTTTAAAGCTTCTTTTTTAACCTATGTGTTAAGTAAATGTTTAAACTCCAAATATTGAGAATTTTCTGGTTATCTTACTATTGTTAGTTTTTAGTTTAATTCCATTATGACCTGAGAACAAACTAAGCTGTTTGTATTTTAAAAAATTGTTAAGGCCTTTTTTTTTATTTCTTGCTTACTTATTAGGTTAGAATGCATCTATATTTGTGAATATTCCAAGTAAGCTTGAGAAGAATATGTATTTAGTCACTGTTGGAGGGACATTTTATAAATATCAGTTAGATCAAGTAAATAGACATTGCCATTTAGGTCAACTATATCCATACTTACCATGCTAATGTCCTGTTGGCTTCAACTATTAAATACTGATAACATTTGTTAAAGTGTCCAGGTAAAATAGTGGATTTATTTATTTCTCCTTGCAGTTCTGTCAGTGTTTAACTGATTTTTTTTTCTTTGACCCTCTGTATATTTAAATTAGTTATGCCTTTTTGGATAAACAATGATTATTTTTCCTGGAAAAATTCCTTTGTTGTTGCTTTCTCTGAAATTAATACAATTTTCTAGCTTTCTTTTGATCAGTATATATTCTTTTACTTTTACTTTTCCCTATGTTGATAATTTTTTGAAGTGGGTTTTTTGTAGACAGTTTGTTTTTTTATTTACATGAAAATTTTGCCTTTATATATATATATTTCTTCTACATATTAGATCTTATTCATTGTAATAGGTTAAAGAATAACCCATAAAATATTTATATCCTACTATCCGGAACTAATAAATACATTGAATTTCATGACAAAAGGGAATTCTTAGATGTGGTCAAAGTTAAGATGGTGAGATTTTTCTAGATTTTCTGGATGGAACTTATATAATTACAGTGAGAAAGAAATGAAGAGAGAAAGAGATAAGAGTGATCTAACATGAAGATTCCATTAACCATTTCTAATGTTAAAGATGGAAGAAGGAATCCATGAGCCAGGAATGTCTCTACCTCCAGTAAGTAGAAAAGACAAGGGAATAGATCCTGCTAGGAGTCTGCAGAAAATGATAAAGCCTTACTGACACCTTTATTTTAATTCAGAAAGACCACTTCAAATTTCTGATCTCTAGAATTGTAAGATGATCAATTTCTTTGTTAGACTTTTTAACTTTGTGGTCACTTGTTATGGTAGCAATAGGAACATAAAAAGGCTTGGATTTCAGGATGGAAACCCAGCCTGAATCTGCCTCGTATACAACAACCTCACCTTGACTTCTATATTTTTTGTGCTAATAAACTCTGCTTACCATTCTTAAGTCTTCATTTCATGTATAGTAGTTAGTATGCATGAAGCAGAATTAGTATTAGTGCTGATGTCATTTTTCATCACCCCCCACCTAGCAAGATTAATATTTGTTGTTGTTTTCAGATTGTATTATCTCAGTACACACTGGAAATATAAAAAAAAGTCAATTTCAGTAAAAATGTTATTAAAAAGACTGTATACTGATGTAGGATAATCACAGATTCTGATTACACTTTATTTAACATAACACCTCAGTTTCTTTATCTATAAAATAAAAAGTTCTGAATTTTTTTATTTTTTTTAAGATTTATTTACTTATGCATACAAGAACTGGGGTACAGGCTAGAGGTGCAGGGGGTGAGAGGAGTCACAGAAGACAGAGTAGAAAGCAGAAATACACTGCTGAGGGGAGCAGCAGGCAAGTCAGGAGAGGTCTGCTGTGCCATGTGAGTCATCTCCCTGGCCAGGGATTGAATTTGTGCTACAGTGGCTGTTGAGGCTCATCATACTGAGCCTCAACCCTTTGCACCACCAGAGGATGCTCCAGTAATATTTTAAATTTTAAAGACAGAGCACTTAAATTGCTACTGAATATGTGTTTAGATATTAGATATTCTCAATAGCTTTTTTTTTAATAGAAACAAAATAAACTTGATACTTATTTCCATGAAGTTTTCACTTTTGTAGTTTTATTTAAAAAGTTACATTGGTACAGTGGATGACAACAATAAAATCTATAGTTAAAATTTTCTTCAGTGATTATACACAAATATTGCAGTTCTTGATTGTCAACAGTCTTATCCACTAGAGAATTTAATGTTCAATTCAATTATATATAAGCAAATTTGACACTTGTACAGACATCACTCATTTCCATGGCCTGAAAGATAACAATTAAATTGTTTTCCCTTCATTTAGCTCATACTCATTAGCTAATTGGACACACATTACATTATTTCACAACTCATTCTTGTTGTCAAAAACAGGCACTTCATATGATCATTTTTATTTCATTGTATTTTTTGACTACTAAGCATGTGACAGCTACAAAATGGATTTTGTTTTTATAGTACAAAGAAAAATGTTGTCATTAATTTGTGTTGTGGGATTTTGAAAATAATTTAATTAGGTATAATTGAGATGAGTTATTGACAAATCTAAAAACAGATGTACAATGAAGGTGCAGGTTCATTGTTTAAAATCACTAGCATTTAAAATCTAAGTCATTATATAGCTATAGCTATACTATATCTAGATTAATACACATATGCATCCTTTATCTGCCTTTCCCTTTGTATTATAGATCTAATATATGCTACATATTATATATCCTTTATCACATATGTGATACATATATTCATATATCTTAAATTTATAAATAAGTTATTTTTAATTCCTTAGATACTATGTAGTTGAAAAAAAAGTGGTAAATTTGACCCAACACTCATTTGTCTTCTGGTCAGCCATATTGGAGACAATTCTCTGTGGGTCTATCATGGTTCTACCCATTTTGGGACATAAGCATTGAGGACTGTTCTTAAAGACTATCTTTTCAAGGATATCTGTAACACAAATAGCTTGGAGAGACAAGAGATTTTATCTTTTTTCCAAGCAGAGGGCAGACTCCCTTACTATTCCATTTAATAAATGCCAGGTTTCCCTCAATGGCAAACCATGTGCTCATGGGCTTGAAATCCATTATATAATATTTGATATTTCTTTCCTACCACAACACTTTGTATACACAGTTATAGCCTGGTCTTCTTTGTACTTTGCTTAGGAATTGGGGCTTGGAAAAACTGAACAAAAATGATATGAATCTAGGCTTCTTTTATTTCTATGAGTAATAACAGTTCTTTTGATTCAAATGCAGGACTCATACTTTCTGTCAGAATCCATAGAATCATGGGAGACTAACTTGTTTGAAAATAGAATAAAATCTCAGACCCACTACAATACCCATTTCATTCCAACAGAGTGAAATATTAGTAAATATTGGGTTTTTGTGTAAGCAAAATAAATTATGCATATGCTCACTTTCAAGAAGTTTAGAAATATGATTTCAACACCTATGTAAAAGTGGCTGTGTCCTGGGACTAGTATTGAGCTTGTGGTGAAAAGTGGATCATATTTCAGCATCTCTAATACCGAATTTTGGGAACTACCTTGACCGAATTTACTTTTGTTTAATAAGTTCTTCACATATTAACTCATTCATTGGTCACAAATGCAAAATGCAGGTTTTAAACTGCATGCATCTTTATAAATTAACATTTACTTTCTCTAGTTGATATTCCTAATTTGTGCAATTCTAGTGTTGCCTTGTGTGTTCTCAATGGGAGGTGTGAAGGATGTAGACATAACACTATTAGCAAAGGTTTCTTAAACTTTCTGCTTTGAATGTCATGGTTACACAGGTATGAACATTTGTCAAAGCCATACAGTGATATATTTAACTTGTAAATGTTATTATATGTAAACCACCAATTTATAAAATAGAATACATTTTATAAGTTAGTATATGAAAAAATGTCTTTATTTTCTATGACCCATCAGTTTCCCAAGATCTCTCAGTTTTTAGTAGGAATATCCAAGTTGCAAGGGTACAAAGCAGTCAACCATTGAGGGGAAACTAATACATAACTTATGAATTTTTCCCATATTTTTTCTATGAAAATAAATTTTATTTGGTACAAAAAGAGAGTGTAGGTAGGGGCCTTCCCCATGGTGTAATGGGTTAAACACAGCACTATGAAGCAAACTGCAACCACTGCAGCTTGAGTTTGATCCCTGCCACTGACCAGGGATGTGACCACCCTCATGGTGCAGCAGATACGCCTCTTCTGTTTCCTACTCTGTCTCTGGTAAATCCTCTCACCCCCTTGCCCCCCATACCTCTGGCCTGTACCCTAGTTATTGTATGCATAAATAAATAAATCTTAAAAAAAAAGAAAATGTGCTTCTCTTATCTAGGGCTTGTGGGAGGGGTGAGTTTGCTGACCATATATTGATAATCTGGTATTTTATTGATATATTGATAATCATAGCCCAGATCCTCACCCCTCATTCCTGTCTTATCAACAAGGCATCCCCCTAATTAGCTTCTGGGATGCCTAGTTATACCTCAGTCTACAGCCCCCTGGGTGTTCCTGGGCACACTTCATGATGTATATCCTTTGTTCCCGGTGATCAAGATTTCTGCTCTTGATTGATTTGAAAGGAACCTTGTGGGGTTGGGCTACATTCTTTAGAACCTATAACTGACCAGGCAGTTCCTATCTTCTATTTGAATGCAGAACTGCAGGTAAACAAATGGTTGTTGAGCAGGCCATTTATCTAACAGACCCACATAATTCATGTTTCTTCCTGTGATTAGACCATAAACAGCTGTTTCTGTTCAGTACATCATTAATGTAAAAAACATTTCCTTTACTTTTGATCATTGAGTCATTTTTTATCCTAAACCAGTTCATTGGCTTTATGTTATTAAGTAATCAAAACAAATTCAGAGAACTGTGATAAGTTATTAGATATTTAGATTTTCAGAATGAATCATGTTTAAGTTGACATGAAAAACAATAGCAACTTACCATGAAAAATAGTAGTAAATGTTATCCTAGGCTATTGTTACACAAAAAATATATGAAGAGTTCAATGATTATATATTATTTATAGAAATATCTACTTTATAAGTGTCCTCATCACCATCATCCTCTATATATTTTCACATAGTGTTTGACATACATTCTACAGAAATTCAAGAAGTATACTCTTTATGTTAACCTTCTTTAGCTACAATGAAAATTTTGGACTATGTTATGCTCTTGGAATTTAAGTTAAGTTGCATGTCTGCACGGTTCTAGTCAATTTAGGATGACAGGGGACACATAATATCTAGTTTCCATTTAAGACCAGTCATACAGACAACTTAGGATCATGAATTTCAAAATCATACTGTGCTAGGGCTATAGAGAAAGCACTAAATGCACTCTAGTGATGTACTTGCCCATAATAACCAGATACAAAGAATGAAAGTCAAAGGTGATACCAAAAATATATTAGGTTAAAATTTAGGGAGTTTAGCTATAGAAAGTAAATGTAGGTTTTATAATGAAATGTTTATCAACACTTCCGTAAGTACAGAACAAGGGTACTTAAGATTAATAAATGGGCAGAAGCATGTCCATAGGACTTTACAAAAGCCCCCTGATTCTAGGCATTGTAAAATTCAGAAAAAGGGGTGCATATAAAGATGCAGAGAGAGGTTTCACAGAGGAAACAAACTTTGCTCAAGAGGACCCACAGTGGGTGGCAGAGAGACTGATGATGTTGTTCATTATACAGTTGGTCCTACATATTATCCATTTTGTGCTTGGTGAAGCTGAGAACTAAAATTCATGGTTGACTTTGAAAATCACATAATTGGTAACTGGGTCAAAGTTTTCTGATCCTAGGTTGAAAGGGCTTAATGGACTGATGTTTTGTTTTTACCATATACTTTATAGCTATACTGATGTAAAGGATATTGTTGCTCACTATTCTGTTGTCTAGTACCTCTTGCTTTTTCCAACTTTGATTGTTTCTTACTTAACACTTCATTAGATTCAGAAAAGCAGATCCCAATTCTAACCCCAGGAGTCAGTGCATAAGCTAGACCAGGTGGACTTGGAGAAGGGTGGTGGTTCCTTCATTCTCTTCCTAAATATCCCTCCATCTACTACCTTTCTTGTTCTTCTCCTCTCTTATATTCACTTCTTGTCCTCTCTTTCAGTCTTTCCTTTCTGTTTTTTTTTTTTTTGACTTACCATTTCCTTATTTCTTGTATAAAGTAACACCAAGAATATTTTTAAGTTTAAGGAAACTAAAAATAAAACATCTGCTGTGGGTGAGTCTAAATGCATAGGAACATAGAAAAGGATGTCAGTTGTTGACTTAAAATTTGGGGCAGTGTGAAGGAGCATCTGACATTCTTGTCTTTTTTTTTTCCTTTACTGAGCTAACATTGGTATGTTTTAGGGGAATGGGTTCACACCTCCTCAGGATTATGTTACAACCCCCCATTTAGAATATCAACACCCATAGTCCTTTACGCTAGACCAGTGGGCCCCCTCTCTCCTCCTTTATTACCACCCTCCTTTTTTCACCCTCTGGTAATCTCAACTCTGAAGTCATTATTTTGAGAGTTTATTTTAGTTTAGCTTTGCAGTTCCTTTGTTTTTATGGTTTATTCTATGTTTCCCATAGAAGAAAAATAATCTGGTAAATGTCTATCTCCATAAGGCCTCCAAAATTTTTAAGCACTAACTGATATATTCTTCTCTTCTTGATCCATTAGCTATCAAAAGTTTCTAGGGTCCTTTGGCCATTGTCAGAATGCAAAGAAAATCTTCACCTACCACTCTGGCATCTATTAGAACAAACCACAAAGAAGAGGTACCAGAAAGGAGATACAAGAATCGCCATATTTAAAATGCACCATATAATCCACCATGAGGTCAAGATAATAGCTGCCATTTTCTCTGACAAAATATTAAAGCTGTCAAGAATCAGGAACAGCCTTCCCCCATGTCTCTTACTCACATGCTTCTTCTCCAAGTGTCTGTCATCCACATGTTTATCCTGGAACTTGATTATTTTAAATGATAATTATTATTTATTAGTCTTCTGAAAAATTGAATTCTTTCATTGAAGACTAAGCTAAAGTGCCAACTGGAAAATCAAGCTAACAATCCCCACTATTTTGGAGGATGCTGTTTTCTAAACTGCAGTTTCTCAGGCTTGGCACAACTACCTAGATCTATGAACAAAGTGGTGAAATTGAGGACTAGGGGAAAGATATGGATCTACTACATTTATTGACCTATTCTCAAAATGTTTTTTTCCAGTCCCTATGCATCCAAGCTCTGTTTAGGTAGATGCTTTATTAACTCAAGAGAGGAATACTTCCATCACTACACTCAATAAAATATACCACTCAACCCAGAAGTTGAAACTTCACTAGGCTATTTTAGGTTTATTATGCCATTCAGAGAAAAAAGAAAAAAAGGAGTCCTTGGGGAAGCAAGGTTCATTACACATTGTGGGGAAATGTAGCTCCTATGAAATCTTTTGTCCGGTGTTAGAAACAATAAACATTACTGGATCATTTATGGGCAGAACATTGACCTCTTAAAAATGACTTTTTGTTAAAACTGAATAGCAAAATATGGACCAGATGAGGCAATGTCTAAGGGTGAAAAAAATATACCTGCATTGCAGACATAATAATAAATTTACACAGAACTTTGAATTTGTCAAAACTGATTCAATTCCATACTAAAGATTCATGCATTTCATAGTGTATAAATTATATCTGTGTGTAATACATTTAAATATAGTTTTATCTTAGAGACACGTAATAGATGTATATATGTATTTGTTCTATATGCTTATCACTATCTATAATTTATACACTCATACATTATACATTATAAATTATACATTCATAGCAAAAGTTGAAAGACTAAAGAACAGAAACATTTACAATCACCATAATTGAACACTTAATCCTTATCTCAATATAATGACCTATTTTAAGTTGATATTAGCAAATAAAATCTTATGATATAGGAAATAGAACATTATGGTCAAGTGGAATTGTTTTAAATGTGCAAGATTATTTGCCAATTAAAAATCAATTAAATTTAGACTTAATTATCAACCCAGTTAACATTAATGAATATTCCTTACCATTGCCTTGTCAGTACATAGGAAAATCAAATAACCTTCAGGCAATATTGAATCCACTAATGTTTTTTTGTGATGAAACTCATATAAGAAACTTAATGATTTTAAAGTGCACAATTCAGTGACATTTAGTATATTAACAATGCTGTCAATTCCAAAACACTTTAATCATGTCAACAAAAAAAAAACCCTGTAACCATTAGATAGTCACTTTCCATTTTCCCTTCTCCAATCCCCTAGCAACCACTAGTCTGTTTTCTGCCTTTATAGATATACTACTCTGGATTTTCCAGACAACTGAACATGAATATGTGAACTCTATGTTTTGTTTCCTTCACTTAGCATAATGCTTAAAAATTTCATATAATTGTAACATGAATCATTGCTCTGTGGTAATATAGTATTCTATTATATGGGTAAAACACATTTGGATTCTACATCTTTTGCCAAATTTTGGGTACTATAAATAGTCCCACTCCTAACACTTATGTACCTTTATTTGAATACATATTTTCATATCTTTTTCCAACACATGTAAAGTAGTGTGATGAAAAAATACATATATAGCATTAAATGCAACCATGAGGGAAGAGAAAAAAAAATCTTAAAATCAATTTGAACCCTACTTCAGATGTTGGAAAGAGCAGAGTAAAACCAAAAGCAAGCAGAAGAAAGGAAATATTAAAAATAAGAAATCATTAAAAAGGAATAAATTTATGAACAAAGAGTTTCTTTTTTTTTTTTAAATCCATAAAGCTGACAAACCTCTAGCAAAGTGGAGAAAGAACTGATATATTAATATGAGAGATAAAACAGGAAATAGTACTTAAGACCCCGCATACATCAAACAGATAATAAAACAACACCAAGAGCCATTCTACAAACACAAATAACTTAGATAACTTAGTTATCAACTCAACTAAGATATCTTAGATGAAATTGGCCAATTCTCCCTATAGCACAAATTACTACAACTTATTCAAAACACAATTAAAGTAGCAGTAGAACTACTATGAGAATTGAAATAATTAAAAAAAAATCTCAAAAAATAAATTTCCAGACTAGATAATTCTATATACTCACAATGTTATCAATATAATCCACTATATTAACAGGCTGCAAAAGAAAAGAATATTTGACAAAGTTTTTATGTCATATAAGTCAGTATAGAAATAGCAACTGACAACACCAACTATAAATAAAAAAAAAAAAAAAAACATGAGGATAATGGGGAAATGTCTTAAAAATGATAGAATATAAAAACAAACCTTTTGCTAACATTCTGTGTTTTATTTACCTTTGTGATAGAAAACAAAGGAAAGGTTCTATAACATCAATTTTATGATAGTGCAAGAAGACATGGAAATAAAAGGAATTTTTATCAGAAGGGAATGTAACTTTTTTCAGCTGATGTTACTTTCTACATAGAACATCACATGTAATGTGTACAAAACCTTCAGAAACAATGCATACTCATGGTCACAGAGCATAAAACATAAGATAAATATTTAAAAAATGTGTTTCTATATATTAGAAATGGACATTTGTATCACACAATCACTCAAAAAAATGTATAGGTATAAATCTAACAAAATGTGAGCAAAATTTGGATGCTGAAAACTACAAAAAGTGATTTCTCTCATCAAAGGAAATTAAATAACTAGAAAAAGAGGTTTATGGACTGGCCAACTCAGTAGTAAAGTTCTTCCTAAAGTGATATACATATTAAACTCAATTTCTATTCAATTGTCAACAATTGAAGATACAGATAGGACTATTCTAAAATTCATATTGGAAGTCCAGTTCTCCCTTAAGCACAACTTAGGGTTAAAATAATTTAAGATTTTTCAAAAGACTAATAAGATGGGATGATTCTTCCCATCTTATTACTTACTTACTTACTTACTTACCCTTACCCAAGTCACAGCAATCAAGATATTGTGGTATACAGTAGAGGAACAGGGACATAGATAAAAACAAAGTTCAGCAAACATATGGACCTACATGATTGTATCATCTAATTTTTGACAATGTTGCAAAGACAATTCAACTCAAAAAGATATACTTTTCAACAAAATGGCTACAAAAATTAGAGACATAAAAAAACTGGATCACTCATACATTGTTTTGGGAATATAAAATGGTCTGGTCAATCTGGAAAATAGTTTTTAATGGTACTTTCCCTTCTCCACCTGTCAAAATGGTATTGAACTCATGAAGGACACTGTCACATATACACTGCCAAGTCTCATGTCTGGAACTCCAGAAGGGATGGCTATCAGTGGTACCCCAAATAAGACAGCAATAGCAGGTGGACCCCTATAGGTCCTTCTCCCATCTTAGTGATTTCACAACTGCAAAGACAGAATTTATTACAACAGAAATATACAAAGGTCAAAAATAAAATAAAAGCACAATGGCACCTGTGGGCAAAATAAAAGTAGTTCAACTTCCTAAGTTACTGCTGCAGATATTTTTTAAAACTAAGGAAACTTACAGTAGCAAAATGAGCAGACAAAATGTATATCATATGCAACTAGGGATCTCAAGATAATATTATATCACAAGAAGAAAACTGTCTAGAATTCAGCCACAAAAACTTAGAGGGATATACCTCCCTATCAAATTGTGAGTTCAAAATTGCTATAGTAAAATAACTAAAAGAGAAAAAAAATGTAGAAAGGCAATCAAAATGATTACAGATAATTCAGAAAAGTTTTACAAAGAGGTACAACTAAGAAAAACAAGTTATAAACTAAGAAATAAGATTAATAAACAGAAAATAAAAATGAAAACTTTAGAAAACAGCAGATTCTGTATGTAAAGAATAAATGAAACCAAGAAATTGAGAGAATGGTATGGGAGCAAAATATACCAAATGGAGAAACAAATCACTTACTTTGACAATAACAATGGAAAAAAAGATTCAGGTGGAAGAAGAGAGAAAAGACATAAAAAACATTGGGAAGCACATAAAGACTATCTAATACTAGTAGACAATGCAATATAAGTGTGGGTAGTCAAGTATCATGGATTTACTAGAAGGATAAGACAAAGAGGGAACAGGGAACTTCTTCAAAGAAATAACTAAGGGCAGTTTAACACATCTGTGGAAGGAATTACACATACAAGTTTATAAAGCTAGAAGAACACTTGGATATCTAACTATAGCAAGACTGCAAAAAGAAATAGTATTAATTAAGACAAAGACTATTGAAGGTTTTTAAGGAAAAAAAATTAGGCATTTTATAAAATACTCAGTTTAGGCATTCATCAGACTTCTCAGAATAAACTCTAAAGGCTATTAAAAAAAAGGAATGAAATATTAAAAGTATACAAAGATAGAAACTGCCAACAAAGGATACTATATCCTGTAAGAGTCTTTATTAGATTGAGGGAGAAATAAAAGTCTTCCCAGGGAGGAAAAGCTAAAGGTGTTTGCCAACACTAGACATCCCAAACAAGAAATGTTGAAAGGAGCTCTAAATCAAAGACAACAAAGTTCATAAAAAATGAACCAGAAATAGACAGAACCGGAACTACAGACAAATAGCAGCAGCAAACGCTGACATATCAATCATCACCATAAATGTAAACAGGCTGAACTTAATCAAAAAGCACAGTGACTGATTGGATCACAACACACACTCAACCTCTACGGTGTCTAGGAGACTATCTAGGGTAAAAATATAAACACAGGCTCAAAGTAAAAGGCTGAAAAACAATATTACAAGCAAATGGTACACTGAACAAAGCAAGGGGAGTCTTGCTTAGATAACAGACTTCCAGTTAAAAAATGGTAACAAGAGACAGTGGTCATTATATTTAAGAAATTAATGCATCAGGAAGATATAACACTTATCGACACACAGGCACTAAACAAAGGGACAAATAACTGCACAGATCAGTATAAATAAATAAAAATGACACCCTAATAAATGAGAGAACTCTTTTGCATATTATGTATCCCACAAGTGATTTCCATACAAGATCTACAAAGAACTCATAGTTTGTTTAGTTGTTTAACTAAACAATAAGAAAACAAGAAATGCAATCACAAAATGGGCAGAAGTTCTAACTACATAATTCCCCAAAGAAGATGTACAAACACCAATAGGCACCATCAGCACTTATTGCCAGGGAAATGCAAATTTAAAAAACAGTGAAACACCATCTCAAACTGAGGGAATGACCAATATAAAAATAGTAGAAAGAATTGCTGACAAGGATGTGGAGAAAAGGAACCCTCATGTGTTGTTGGTGGGAAGTTTTCTTAGCCCACATATAAAAAATATTATGGCGTTTTCTCAAAATATTAAGAAATTGGGTCTCTTTGGTGGCACAGTGGGTTGAGCGCTGCACTGTGAAGCATCCGCAGCATAGCAGGGTGAGTTCGACCACTGGCCAGGGAGGGGAACCACATGGCACAGCAGACCTATCTTGTCTCACAGGGGCTGCTCTCCTCAGCAGTGTATTTCAGTCCCTCTGCCTATTCTGCTCCCCACTCTGTCTCTGGTGAATCCTCTCACCTCCCACGACTCTGACCTGTACCTCAGCTCTTGTATGCATAAATAAATCTTTAAAAAATATATTTAGCAATTGCTTTAATATATTATTATCCAACAATTTACACCTATTTATTCAAAGAGGAAAGAACATTAATTTGAAGGGCTATATGCAAAAGTTTGTTCATTGAAGCACAATAGCCAAGTTAGGCAACAATCTGATTTAGATTAGGGGATAAAGAAGATGAGGTCTATATACACAAGAGAATACTACTCAAGTATAAAAAAGATAAACTCTTGTGACAACTAGAAAAAGATTATGCTAAGCAAAGTAAGTCAGAAAGAGAAAGACGGATAAATGATGAGCTCACATGTGTTGAATATAAATAAACAAGTAAAGTTGAAGCAAGCACAGAGCATGTTCACTATTGATTTGAGCAAATGGATAAAGAGTCCCAGAGCCTGTGCCAGAATTTTCAGGCTCTAATACTCTCTTAGGGAACCAAGGACACAGGCACACCAGGCAGGGAGGCTGGGCAGGCACAAGTCAAACATAGGGTGGGTGGGGGAATGGAATAGGGAATGGGGGAAGGGGGGAAGGGGAAGTGTGGCCTCAGAGACAGGCAGGGAACTGAGTCTCCCATCTCCCCCATGAACCAGTACCTTCTGCCTCTGGCATCCTCTCTGAGCCTTCTAATGATCTTGCCTCTTCTGTAATCACACCACTACTCCTCCCACTCCACCACCACTGCCAAAGCTTTTTATCCCTGCCTCTTAGCTCAGGTGTGCACACTTAGGCATATGCGCACACCCACACTCCAGGTGTCCATAATCAGGCACCTCTGCCCCATGACCACACTCCCAAGGTTGCAGGTGACTACCATAGAGGCTAGTGGCATAAAAAGACTAATTGAACCATTTACTCTCCACAAAGGAACAGTCAAAAGATCAAAATCACCCTAGAAATCTGACTGTGGAACAAATGTTACCAGGGATATTGGGTGAGGGGTTGAGCAAAGTGGGCAGGGAACCCCATAGAATATGTTGGAGTGCTATGGATGCTTTGGTGGGGTGGGGTAGTAATAGGTATCGGAATATGTGTGAACATGTGTGAACCAATACTCCTAAATCATATATGATGTGTAGGGTTAGAGAAATCAGGTCTTTCTACCCTTCCACCCCTGTGATGATGGACACCTGCGGTGCTGCGAGCATTCCAGGGTGGGCATGCGCAAGTGGGTGCACCTGAGTTTGACACGGGCCTAAATGGGCGGAGTCATGAGGACGCCAGGAACGACCAATAGGACCAACAGGATCCACCAACAGACCAAAGAGAAACAGTGAAAGCAAGAGCAGCAGAGAGAGAGAGATAGAAGAAGCAGCCCAGAGGGTGAGATGCACTGGGAGCTGGGAGGCCTGCCAGCCTCCCGCCCCGCCGGCACCCATGTCTGCCATGTACCTGATGCCACCTCTGATGTAGAGATCAATTAAAGCATGAAAAGCCACCGAGGACTCCAAGACTCCTTCCTTAACCCCAGTCTGCTAAGAACCATCCCGAACCTACCCAGTGCCACCTTTCCTGCTACTACACTGTGCTATAAATACTACCTTTATATATAAAAAAATAGAACTTAAAAAAATAGAAAAATAAAATGAAAATGAATTCAGTACATGCTGCACATGCAAGGAAAATAAAAGGTATATAAAACCAAAGTTTTTTGATGTGAAGCAGGATTCCTCTAGAAGTAGAAATAAATATGGCATTATCTCTACTAATACAGAATATATGGATACAATATAGCCCATCAATTCCATTCCTAGGAATAGATCCACAAATAATACATTCACAAATTCATTCAAGACATATGTAAAATGTTTTAATTGCATAATGTAATAACCGTTCATGGCAATTAATTAAAGTCCTATCAACACTCGAGAAAATATATTGTGCTATATTCACCGAATACATATAAGTTTGAAAATATAAGCTGTTCAGTTACCTGAAAAAAAAAACCTACATTTTATAAACATAATGTTTCATAGCAATGGAAGACAGAACAACAACAACAAGAAGTGGTGTTGTAATAGGTTGAATTATATCTTTTTTCCAAAATTCACACATCAAATCACAGTCATCTGTGAGGGCTGTAATCCAATATGATTGGTACCTTCTCAAGAAGTCGCCATGATGCACACACATGTAGAGAGAAGGTCATTTGAAGATAGAAGTTTTTGGGACTATAATGTGAATAAGTGATGTTATGGTATTCTGATCTCTTAGAAAGTGTAGTTTAAGCTGCACCTAAATTCATTTGATGAAGCAAAGTTCTTCCAGTAATGTTCGATATTATCAAATATAGCCATTGCACAGCACAGAGGATTTTTAGGCCAGTGAAATTATTCTGTATAACACTATAACAGTAGATACATGCCATTGTGCATTTTTTCAAAAATCATAGAACTTACACCTCTGTGAGTGAGCCCTAATATAAACTATGGATTTGGGGTGATAATGATATGTCAGTTTAGGTTCATCATTTGTAACAAATATACCACTCTGATGTCAAATACTGATACTGGGGGAGCCAGTGTATGAATAAGTACTGGGGTTATGAAGAAATTCTCTAAAACTGCTTTTAAAAATAAAGTTCATTTAAAATGGAAAAACATTGCTTCCTTGCATTTTGGTTGAAATCAAATGGAAAATGGAAAATAATATGATTAAAGGAAAAGCCATTAAATATCCCTGCTTATTATTTTGCTAACTGGAATCAGGCCATATTGATAATACCCATCTTCTTCACAAACATTTATTTGACCATTATATAAAACAATATATGAACAAGGGAAAAATATGATTGTTACTTGATATAAATTTTATTGTACTTTTCATATGCAAAAACATGGCTCTGCCTATGGATTATATATGCATAATATATAATATCCATTTGCATGCTATGTATTGTTTTGTAATAAAATCCAATATAAAACAATATTGATTTATTGAATTTTAATTAATATAGTGTATTAGAGTATCACTGATACAATAAATTATAAGATTCTATTGAAAATTTCTAACTATATATTTAGTTCTAATATAGATATATAATTAACTTATAATATAAATATTATCAATTAATATAACTAATATTACTATGCATTCAATAATTCCTAAGAAATATTCATTATGATAAATGTGATAAAGCAAACAATACAATAAAAATTATAGATGACCTTTCAACAACTCAAGTGAATAAATTCTATAACTGTATTATATACAAAATACTAGGTGAGCTTTAAAAAGGGATAAATATATATGCCCAGAAGAAGACAAATGCTTTACAGCAAAGATGGAATTTAAATGGTCTCTTGATGAGTTTATAGAAATCTCATTGTGGAAGAAGCTGACTCAAAGCTTTTCTGGCAAATAGACCAGTCAGAATAACCAAGAGAATATGTATGAACATGCTTTCATAAGATTGAATAATTATGCATATTTAGAATTCTGTTGCACTATAAAGAGTAATAGAAATGGAACCAAGGAGGTATGCAGAGAAACTATCAAAAGGAACTTAAGTGGCCTATCCATGCATTTGCACAATGATAAAATATGGACCTATTTTTTGTTTTTAAGATAAGAACTAACATGTTCCTACACGGTTTTTAGGTCCAACACTTTGGTAATAATAATGTTTTTTCAATCTCCTGGAAAAATGAAGATAGTGATCTTAATTAGTCATCTAAATAGACCAGAAAACAGATTTAGAAAATTCTAGGACAATAATACTCATATAAAATTTTAACTATTTTTTGCTTGGTGAGGAAAGAAGTAATTAATGATTTTAGATGTTAGATTTATGTTGATGACATCATTTGAATATGGAGAAGTAGAAGAGAAGATGGCTGCAGAACAATCACTATCAAGGAGAAGCAGAGGGGACTGTGAAACACATCTCAGGTAAGGGCAATAGGTAGGACTGGTTATGTAATTCATGAAGCTCCATAGAAAAATAAAAATTCAGGGCTCTTGTTTAATAATTGCTAAAAGTTTTGAGGCAGTGACAGCAGAACATTAACCAAGCATAAGGTCCTTCTGCACAACATTGAATGGTATTGGAACTGGCCCTCCCAGAATGCAATAGGAAATATGACAGTGAATTGTAGGAGAGTGTACTTGATGAAGGACTATGAAATCAATAAAACAATGAAAATCAATAAAACAATATGATGCAGAATGATATAACTGCGTAATAAGAGAGCTTCAGAGGCATATAGAAGAGAAAACATAGGGTCGGGTCTAGAAAAGTTGCATTTTCAAAGAAATTAAAAACTGTAAACTGATTTAAAATCAATGATAAGAACATGAGAAAATTATATCCATGAATGAGTGTGGGACTCAGGTAAGAGAAATCAGCTAAGAGCAATAGGTAAGAGAAATCGGAGGTAACTATTAAAAAGGAAATTCAGAAGTGAGCTTGAGTAGATAATTAAATGATATTTGTTATCTTAGATCAAAATTAGTGGACAGAGGAAGACATTTTATGAGGGTCATAATATCACTGTAATATGAGAAAGTGAGGTGTCCAGGAGCAAAGAAAGTCTTCATGTACCCCTATGGGTTTCTAGACTGACAAATAAACAAGTAACAATCAGATTAATAAGAAACAAAGTCCAAAATAAATTTGATAGTGACATGTATACATGGGAGTGACCCAGTGAGATTAAGTGTCGATGTTGCTTCAACATCCACATACATAACCTCAGCTAGGACAGAGTACATTGTGGCCAGAGAAAAGGAAGTTCTGTTATGAAGGAAGTTACCAGGGAAGGCACCATAAACAAAGGTATGACTAGTAAGCAGATTTACTTCTGCCTTCTCCATAGAAAAGAATTAAGGAAACTAGTTCTGCCTGGTTCACTGAGGAAACTGCCCTTATAGAGAAATTCTTTTGCACGTGTGAATGTCTCTTTCAGAAAGTCATTTCCATCCAAACTTTAGAGGACCCTTCAATGAAATAAACCTTTTGCCTAGAAGATGTATTTTGAGGAAGCAGATTGTTGTTCTCCTACAAGTACAATTCTTAATCCCCCAAACATATAATCTTTAATCATGAAATTATATGCTAGTTTTATACTCTGTTATTTCTCAACAAGTGGAGTTGTGGGGTTAGAATTTGAATTGAAATTTCTCACATTACTTTTGTCTATTTTCTAATAATTGTGACCTGTTTATAATAGCAAGGTGTGCATACAGTGTGCTGTGCGTGTTTACCATGATGTTTAGTGACTAAACTCTGTATGTTTGGGTGTGTGTGTGTGTGTGCCCACTGATTTGTTTTTGAAAAGCTAAATGTAAAGTACATTACTTTAATGATTTCAAATACCTCCAGATACATTTTATTGCATTCATTGCTAATGAGGGAATGTTAGACAGAGGCAATAATCAAATGAATATTTAATACTTTTTAATTCTGTAGTCTTTGGATACCTATCACTTTGCTATTTTCACAACTCAGCAGTTCCTGCCCAGTTACCCTTCCCTTTGCCTAAATTCCAAGCTGCCTAGAGAATGAGAGAACATAAAGAGACAGATTGTAGGTTCAGATCATAAACTGATAATCACCTGCAGCATCCCGTAATTTCCCTAAATGCAGGGGAAAGATATTTCTTAAGTCATGTAATTATGGTTTTATGTGATATCCTTCACATTTCTATTTTCGTGGATTGCAATTCCCAACTGCCTGCCATTTGTTCCTAAAATTGAAATGTAAATCTAATTGGAGGCTAATGTGGGATTATCACTGTTGCCATGTAAGCTATTTAAATGTATGTATTGCATGTATAAATAGCTATTTTGAATTTGAACATTTCTTGTAGGACTTACTATCGACACAGAGGTAGTCTTAAGGGTAGAATGAGAAATGGATCAAATATGCAGTTTATTTTGGGATCTCAAAATATCGATTGTGACATAAGGCTTATTATATACAATTCCATATTTGATGTCAGAGAGGTTTCATGATAGAGTCCCTTAGTAGAGTACAGACTGTAAAACATAATCCCAATATAATACTATCAGTTTGTTACATGTTATTCTCCAGAATGCACGTTTCCTTGAAGTGATGTCAAGGCTCAAGTTAAGGAAAATGTGATTATTGATCTTAATAATATGCTCATTGTTCTACATATTCCTTTTTTTCTATAATAATTCTTTTTCAGTTCTTTTAATAACAAGTGAAATTTAACCTTTCTGGAGATTCATTTTTTATTTGCCATTCTAGAGGGTCATCGTTCTTTGAAACACAAATCAAAACTGCATATATACATATATATCATATATATGTTATTTGATCATATATTAATGAGCTTCTTCCTTTGTTAAACTCATTTGGTTTAATGATTTGTGTTTTTTTGATAATTTGAAGTTCTTGTCTGCTCTCTATTTTGAGTCCTAGTCCAATTTTGAGATTTATTTTTAGAGAAAGAAGAAAATTCTATCCTTTTAAAATGAAATAGAGTAGAAAGAGTATTAAAACTCATATTTATAGGTTCCCTGACAAAAGAAGAATTCTACTAAGTCCTGACTGTTCTTACCAGTGCATTTATTCCATGGCAAGATTGCTAATTTGGAGTATCAGTTTTTTAAGATGGCTCCTTCTATTTCTTTCTACTTTAAAACATTTCTTACATTTATTATCTCTATTTACCCAATACCATCTCTTTGAAGTGTAGTGAAAAGAAAATTGTCTCCATAAAACATATGGAGAAACCAAAGACCAATGAAAAAAGTCAGTTAGGCTAACAGTACTTAATCATATAAGCTCTGTGACAAGTCCACCTTGTTGATCTTTGTGTGCCCTGCAGATAACACAATGCCTGAGACATGTGCTGTTCTTAAATAAATGGGAATAACTGGGTAAATAAGGTCTGAGATTGAGGTTACATCATTCTTCCCCAATCACTTCACAGCTTTTCATCTTTGCTTTATCACAGGGAAATTCATGCCCTCAACTTTTCAGAGTCCTTATTTTTAAACTTTTATCATCCTATACTTCTATTATAGACTTGATCACAGATCCTGACAACAGAAGATATAAAAGAACTTAATAGATGATAATGGTTTATAATCATGATCTTTTCTTTCTAGATTTAAAGCTGACTCAGTTACAACCAGTGTCAATGTAATTAATATTTAACATTTGTGCTGTGCTCAAAATTTTCAAAGCTTTTTAAAGTTATTTAGTGAATGACTCAACATTCTCATGAATAATGACATTATTATTATCTGTAGGCTCTGTAGATGAGGTTGTACTTAAGTGAAGAAATTTGCCTAAGGCAGTTGGAACATTTGTAAGGAAATTTTTCCAACCTTGTGACTAGAGAAGAGCACCTATTATAACAGATAATACACTTTTTGCTGGAAGTTGAGGACTAGTCTAGAAAGTCACCAGTTTTTTCAATCAACTGGGATACAATGCTCACCCCCTTGTTTTCTTTCATCATTAATTATACCTTCATTTAAAACTCTTTATTTTTTAATTAAAAATCTTGGGGTTCTCTATTTAAATGAAGAAAATTTCACTTTAGTCCTCATCAACGGAAACCAGGATTTTAGGGGAGAAAAAAAGAGTTGTTGAAAGATGGCTTTTTACCAGGATTGCTTTTAAATCCTTTCACTGGCTGCTGTTTAGTGAGTTAGGAAGTCATTTGTCTCATATGACAAATGGGGCATCCAAGGCTGAGAGGGAGTAGAGGACCTGCCAAGATGTGGTTGGCTCAGAATCCCTGCTCTCTCCACTGTACTGATTCAGAACTGGGATCATGGACCTGCATTCTAGCATCACTCTCAAGGTCAGTCTTCTTATGACCATGGTTGTCTCATTTCAATAGCAGGAGATAGTTACTTGAAGAAAATATTTCACTTGCCTTCTGAATAGCAGCAATTCTATAAATGCTTATTAAAATTATGTTATGTACTAGATTCTATAGCACTAAAATGACATGTTGACCAAGGTAGACTCAATCCTGCCTTCAACTCAAGCCTAATAAGTGATCTTATTCTGGGTGTCTCGGTGGTGGGGTGGATATTGCAATATACTGCTGAAGAGATGTGATTCTTTGCTTCTGAATCACCAACAGTGCTGCAAACCAATGTTACCTCTATAAATTTTTTAATAGAAAATTTATAAAAGTGAATAAATGCACTCTTAAGGGATGTTGTGAGAATATCTTTTCTAATGTATAGGAAATTCAGAAAATAATGCCTTTAGCATTTCAAATGCAACAGTGTATTTTCTAATAAAATATACTTGTTAATTGGACTTGAGACATGCAATGCTGATTTTTATTGAGCCAGTGATATAAGAGCTTAAAGATCAATTTGGGAAAAAAAAAAGTCATTTTGTCTTAACTTTAAGAAAAGTTACTTTTTATTACACATAATGTAGTTTCAATTCACACTCATATATGTTGCTACATAGACACAGTGTATATAGGATACAGGATCACTGTGCTTTTCAGTGAATGGTGTGTTTTTGATGTTTTCCATATTTCTGTAATTAAGGCTCATTTAACTTTTTATTTTATTTTGACCACACCTTATTAAAACATTACTTGGATAGCATCTATTGCACAATGTACTTATAAGGCAATGAAATTATATGTAGTATAGAAGATAAGGTAAAGGACAATGGATTCAAGTGGTCCACTGTCTAATAAAATATTGGGCAAAGTTAGTTCATATCCAGTGCCTCAATTTTTTCTCCTGTTAAATGGAATAATGTACTCACCTTATAATATAAATTAGAGCCTAGGTCACTACCTGATATATAGTATGCCCTTAGCAAATGATGTAATTAATAAAGAATTCACAATCTTGGAATTGTAGAATTCCAATAGTGGAACTGGAATGGCAGAATGTTAAGATGAAAACTGGAGAGTCTTCAATATAAAACAGTAGCACAATGTGGTAGTGTTTCAATATCCCTAATTGGCATATCACATCATTTATTAAATCACACTTTAATTGGATATGGTTTTCTATTTTCAAGTATTCTGTGTGCTCTTATAATAAATATCTTCAAGGAGCACCTTTATAGGTATATTTCTTTGGGATAAGAGTGTCAAAATGTATCTATATTGTTATAAAAAACAGATAGAATTTTTTTTTCAGAATAAGTTGGTAAAATGCATTTAGTGCGATTAAGCACTTATCCAGTACTGTATTTAACAAACTTCAGCACTGAAGTCAATCACATGAAATAGATAGCACAATAATGTAATGGGAAAATTATAAGTTTATGGTAATACTAAAACTGTACAATGAACCAGTGATTATATTCTTTAGAACTGAAAACTTACTTTTACACAAAAGACTGCACATTGTACTTATGGAAATCTTAGTCATGATTGTCAAATATTACAAGCAACCAATATGTTCTTCATTAGGTAAGTGGACAAACTATGGTCATCCAGGCATTAGATTCCTCAGTGCTAAGAAGAGTGAGTTTTCAAGCCACAAGAAGACAGCAAGGAAGCTTAAATTCATATTACTAAGTAAAAAAGGCAATCTGAAAACATTACATATTGTTTAATTCCAACTATGTGATTCTGGAAAACTCTAAGAATGCATTGTTATGAGGATTAGTAGTAAGGGAGGGATAAATAGGAGGAGCACAGAGGATTTTTACTCATTGAAACCATTTCATATGATACTATAATAGTAATTATACACCGTGGCACGTTTTTAATAAGCCTATAAAATGTAACATTGAGAACCTTAAACTATAGACTTTGGAAGAAAAATGATGTATCAAAGCAGGTTCATCAGTCTTTACAAAAGTACCATCTGGTTCATGATGTTGATAGTGGCTGAGGCTGTTATTATATGAGGTAGGACTTATATGGTTAATATCCATGCTTTCCTCTCACTTTTGCCATGAACCTTAAACTATTGTAAAATAATAAAGTATTTCAAAAGATGCATGATGTGAGAGTGCCAAAGCTTGAAAGTTTTTCACTTATGTGGTTGATCTCAATGTTGATACTCAGTTCTTCAACCAGATGATAACTTAGGTACCTTCTTTTAGATTCACTAAGGTTAAGCAAGTGTATATGCATCATATACCAGAATTCAAAATTTTGTCATAAAATGTGTATGTTTAAATGTTTATACAGAAAGCATATCTGTTTTATATATAAATATACACATATTTACATATATATTTTAAAGATTTACTTATTTATGCATACAAGAACATCAGGGTACAGGCCAGAGATGCAGAGAGTGAGAAGAGTCACCAGAGATGGAGTGGGGAGCAGAACAGGCAGATCTACTGAAATACACTGCTGAGAGCAGCAGTGGGCAAGACAGGAGAAATCTGGTGTACCATGTGGGTCTCCTCCCTGGCCAGAGATAGAACTTGTACTGCAGTGTCTGTGGATAGCTTCATATTGCTACACCTTAACCCCTGGCACCACCAGGAAAGCCCCCATACATTGTTTTTTGATAAATTCACTTATGTAATCTTAAAATAAATTCACATATATATATAAATGTTTAATGAGTTACAGATTTTAAGAAAGAATGCATAGTAGCAATGTGATCAGAGATGTACTAATATGCCAAACACTGGAAATAGAGAGAGATATAAGAGAAAGATTTACCTTCAGGAAACTCCATACCTGATTGGAGAAACAATGTAAACGTGGTGAAACAACTGCAAAGTGAAAACTTTGTAGCCAGTAGAGAGACCAGGTCCCAACAGTTACAGGAATCTCAGGTTCCCCAGAGCCTCTGTTTCAGAAAAGTTGGTGAAGGCGGTATTTGTGTGATTAAAAATGATGCATTTTAGCAAATCTTTCCTCTGTCTAGGAATTCACCTCTTCTACTGGGTGATACAATCTCATTTCAATCTTGTTTTCCACACAACTTGCCATTCCATTATCATATTACTTAGAGTGTATCAGTCACTTTGTTCATACTGCGTGTGTCTCATTTGTAAATGACATTGTCAAGGCTATTATTGCAGCTGTTTGCAGAATGTCGGAAAGCTGTCAAACCCAGCAGAGTCAAACTGTTTGCAGCAAACAGCAAATGAAACCTACTCATAAATGATTAAAGGCACTTCATAAGTGATCCTTACCAAAGAAATGGAAATGTTGTCAGCCCAAGCCATCGTCTGTTTTTTGCACCTGGGATCAAGCCAAAGACAGCTGTTGTTAATAACCAACTAGGGAATGCCTGCCTGTCTCTCAAAGGAAAAGGAAGATTTGGAAGAAGAAACTTTCAATTTAAATTCAGTGTTGTCACAGCAAGTGGGGGTTACTTCTTTGTTTTTAGACTCAACACATAATTCTATCTTATTCATTTTTGGTGACATCCGTAGAGAAAATATGAATAATTTGAAGAACACAAGAAACAAGGGACTATCAAAACAGACAAGCAAAAACACATACACGAGTAGCATTCGTGTAGAGGGAACTCGTATTTTTTCTTTACTGACAATGTAGACAAATTTACAAGGGAGAATATGAGATAATGTTTAGTGAGCTTTGTTCTCAATACAATCATTGACAGTAAAAGGTCAATGATAATGGAATTCCACTTTTCTGGTTTTACCATTTGAAAACATCAATTTTTCAGAAGCGAGTTTGCCAATAATCATATCTAGTTTAATAAAATTGTTAAGGCATTTGATGATAAAGCGATGCCCCCACCCCACCCCCAAGAGTTTGATATAAAATTAGCTATTCACAGACAAAATGAGAAAAGAAACACTTAGAAGATATGTTTACGCAGGGTTAAAGGAGACACATCCAAATCACATGTACTTTTAAAAAAAGACAGCTTTGTTAAGGTCTAATTTATATACACACCAAGTATAAGTGCACAACTAAGTTTCACAAATGTACTTTACCACACAAATACTAGACATTTTAATAAATTCAAAATAATCTACTTTTTTGTACTAAGACGATATTTTTTTACTGTCTTGTGACAGGCCCTATTTTTTAATTAAATTATTTATTTTTAATTGAGCTAAATATTTGGATACCCCATCAGGTTTTATACTACTGTAGAGCCCCCATCACCAAATTACCCATATTACACTATCATAATCCATTGTTCTTCCTTCCCTTTTTTTTCTTACCCTTCCTACAACCACAACTGGCACTTCAGTTCTGTATTTCGGTATCAAGAGTTACTTTATAAGCTTGTTTTTATCTGACTCCTTGTTTAGTTACTTTATGTTCAACATATTAGAGATACCACCCAGCATTTATATTTTTCATTCTGACTTATTTCACTTAGCATTATCCTTCCCAGCGCCATCCATGTTGCCACAAATGGCATGGGTTTATCTGATTTTATTAGTGAATGATATTCTATTTTCTTACCCTTCCTAGAACAACAATCTTGCTGCTTTAGTTGTGTAGTCTGTATCAACTGTAGCAACTAACTCTGTATCGAGAGTTAGTTTTTAAGCTTGTCTTCATCTGACTCTTAGTTTAGTTGCTTTATGTTCCTCATATGAGATACAGCATCCAGCATTCATCTTTTTCCATTGTGCTTCCTCTCTTCACATCCTCTCTAGCAATTGTTGCTTCTGGTCTTTTCCATCTGGGCCATTGTCACAGGTGTGATATGTGGTACCTGGTTGTGCCCTTGATTTACATTTCTCTAATAACAAGTGATGGTGAACATTTTTTTTTCATGTGTCTGCTAGCCATTTGAGTACATCCTTTGGAGAACTATCTGTTTAGGTCATCTGCCCATCTTTTGATCAGGACATATGTTTTGTTTTGTTTTATTTTTAGAATTTCATGAGTTCTTTGCATATCTCTATCAGTTCTTTGTCAGATGTATGATCTGTACATATTTTCTCATATTCAGTAGTGTGTCTTTACATCTTAGTTATAGTTTCTTTCACTGTGCAGAAGCTTTTGAGTTTAATGTAATCCCATGTTCCAATGTTGATGCTCTCTTTTGTTGTTCTTGTTGTTGGGGATGAGACCCTAAAGACATCACTAGAGCTTATGTCATGAAATATTTTGCCTATGTTCCAATGTTTTCTTCTATGTATTTTATGGTTTCAGGTTTTACATCCAAATATTTTAGCCATTTTGAATTGATTTTGAGTATGGTGTGAGACAGTGGTCTAGTCTCTTCCTTCCTCCCTCCCTCCCTCCCTCCCTCCCTCCCTCCCTCCTCCCTCCCTCCCT
>JAGFMF010011399.1:2986218-3012307 GCA_019455555.1 Galemys pyrenaicus
CCTTCCTTCCTTCCTTCCTTCCTTCCTTCCTTCCTTCCTTCCTTCCTCCCTCCCTCCCTCCCTTTCTCTCTCTCTCTCTCTTTCTTTCTGTCTCTCTCTTTCTTTATTCAAGCAACTGTACAGTTTACCCAACACCATTTGTTGAAGAGGCTATGCTTGTTCCAGTGTATATTCTTGCTCTTTTGTCAGATTAATGGTCCATATGCTTATAATACTCTAATTTCCTTTGCATAAAATCCTATCACCCTACATCATGGACCCTGACAAATACTTATCTATTTCTCTCTCCATAGATTTGCCTTTTCTAGAGTTGTGTGCAAATAGATTGGTTTTATGTCTGATTTTTCATTCAACAAGTCCTCATGATTCTTGTGAACATATTGCTATGTGTATCAGTAGTTCTTAATATATTCTAAACATTAATGTTCATTTTTTTACCCTATCATAGTTTATAAAAAACTGAAAATCCAGCAATTTTGAGAGGCTTATATGGAATGATTATTCTATTTTGAAAGGAAAACACTAGGTCACTTTCAGGGTATGCTGTACACATCTAATTAGATTCTCTTGAAAGCCCTTCGAGGTAGAGTTTTATTAGGGAAACAAAAGCTGAAACTCATCAGATGGTAAGAAAAATTGTTCAGAATCTCAACAGCTAGTCAGTAAAACAAAAAGCAGAGGGGAACCATTATACTTTCGTGGAAAACTAAGCGGCGGCTAGAACACAATATCCAGGCTATATGGCTGTGGCAAAGAGGGAGGTTTTTGTTTTTGTTTCTATTTTTTAAACAATGTTGTAAGTTGTAGATAACAGATAGCAATGCAAATGATTTCTTGTATATGGACATTCACAATCTGTCCAGTGGAAGTAAAATTTACTTCCCTTCCCTTTGGTAGAAGATGTCAGGTTTCTCTCTATTTGAACATTGATTTTAATATCTCTTATCTATAAACAGGTCTGTTCTTTGAACTCTCCATTGACCCTTCTTAGCATCTTAGCAATTTTTTCATTAATCAGCAAAATAAAATGCTTAACATACATTCATTTTTATACTTATATGAGAATCAGAATATACCTTTTTAGTTTTTTGTGAAAATTATGTTCTAGCACAAAACAATAAAGCAGGTTTTGACATTTTGACCAAATTCTGTACTTCTTTTGACTGTAACATAATTAGCTGACATATTTCAATAATATTTTACTTCTGTCATTATCAATTCCTTTAACACATCAAAAAATATATTTACATTTTGAACTCTCTATTAAACATGTAACAACCACCCCAAGAAGATTTGTCTTTTTGGTGACAAGCCACTCTTGTAAATGGCATCTTTGGGTTTTAAGAGAACTATCTAGATTTATTTTATAAAGACAAGATTTCCACTTTCTGTAGCATTAATAGGAAGCCAGTAACTTGGAAGTAGATGAGGTCATGTCAGACTATTACTCATAAGGCATGAATCTGATACTCCTTCAGGTTCTGACTTTTCTAGTGGACAACATTTTAGGAATCATATTCATGGTAATATTTGATGTTCAAGAAATTCAGGGACATGAATATGACATTTGTTTACTCTATTATCCAAATAGGTGAGATCTATATTGTTCACAAGGGAAACAATTGATTATAGTGGATCAAATGTCTAAGTATCATTTGTGTCCTGTAATTATAAATAAAGTCCAAGTGCTATAAAGGACCTTGAAGTTATCTGGGACAATATCTCCATCTTCTGTTTCAATCCCATCCATAAAATCTTTTCAGATAATTGCCCAGTCTATATATAAATATTTGCAATGAAAGAAGTTCACCATTTCTGAAAAATCCAATCTATATTGAGGACACTATTAGGTATTTCCCTCAAACTAAGGTACACCTTTTCCTATGAATCTGTAATGCATGCCATTTACTAAGGATTTATTTTAAGCTAGACCTTATAATAGACATACAAATATTCACTGAGCCTTACAAAAACTATAAGGTAGTGTTATACCATTTTATGGCAATAGAAGTTAATCCCCAGGAGACAAATAACTTGTACAAAAACAAAAAGTTTAACTATCTTAAATGTGAAAATTGGAATTCAAACCCAGGGTTGAATGATACCAAGTTTCTCTGACCTTTCTTTTAAAATATTATCTCTTAAACATTGAGTTCAACTTATTCTGAGGATGGCATTCTAAGTTTACACTATTTAGTAAGGGATCAGCATTAATGTCTGAGTTTTGACATTAGGAGAATTAAATCCTTAATCATTTTGATAAAATACTTGTTATCAAACATTTGGAGTATAACCTAGTTTTTGCAAAGGGGCGTGATTGTGGGTCAGTTAAAATTTCCTTTTGATTATAATCCTCCACCCAATGTTAATTATGGTATTTGCAGGAAAGAGAATTTAGTCTTAAGTTTAAGCTAAATAAATAAATAAATAAATAAATAAATAAATAAATAAATAAATGAATAAAAGATTAGATTAGCGGTATTGGATAGAATTTAGCTCTGAACATCTACAGTCATGAAAAGCCTCAGTTACAATTATGGCACACTTGTGTCAAGGCACTTTCTTAGCTCCCACCTGGCAAAATGAGTTAACTTCGATGAAGTGCACACTTTACAATACAAACATTTCTACCTTTGTCTTCCCAAGTCTTTCACCTTTACCTAAAACAACTCCATGAAAATTTGAGTTCCATGTATCCATGTAATTCATACTTGTCCATATTTCTTTCTTGCGAATGTATCTTAAAATACAGGCATTGGAAAGTACTGCATTCACGTTCAAGTGTCTGAGATCTAATGGAAAAAGACTTTGGTGAAAGTGAAAGTATGACTTTTACTACTGGTAGGTGGGGAGGAAATAGTGTAGGAAAGTTTCCAAACCTGGGAAGAGTATTTTGATTAAGACAATGTATGGTTAATACATTAGAGGAGGTACAATATATGAAGAAACAGATTCTGTGACTAGGATACTAAAAAACAATCACATATTTACAAAGTCAACTTATGTATTGATGTTTGTATTCTGTGATTGTACCTCTGATATCAAAGTGGATTGTTGTTGGCAATGACATGAAGAAGTTTGGGGATGACAACAGGATTTGTACACCTTATCTCCTTTTTGTTTTTTTTTTTTTTTTGATGAACTAGATTTGTTTTACTGTACTTTTTAAAAATATTTATATATATGCATATAAGAACTGGGATACAAGCAAGAAGTGTGTGAGGTGAGAGGATTCACCAGAGACAGAGTGGGGAACAGACAGGCAAATTGACTGAAATACATTGCTGAGGAGAGCAGCAGGCAAGACAAGAGAGGTCTGCTGAGTCATATGGGTCACCTCCTTGGCTGGCAATTGAACTCATGCTGCAGTGGCTGCAGATGCTTCATAGTGTGATGCTTAACCCCTTGAGCCCAGGGAGGCCCCTGGTTTACTGTATGTATTTAATGAATGTTTCTATTCTCTATTTCCATGATCAATTTTCCCCATTTTTCTGTCATTCCTGTGAAATTTCATAGCTTGTGTCATTTCTCACATATAACATCTTGGAAAATATTTTAAGTGTATTAAATAATAAGTACCTTAGTTTATGCTACTCAGTTTTGTTTTTAAATTTGGTTAATTCAGATCTTACAGTGAAACATTTTCTTTATTTTATCTAACTAAGTACATAAGTAAGAGATACCATTGTTTCTTCTCATTTAAAAACCATGGACCATAGATGGACCTCCCTGGTGGGACAGGGGTTAAAGTCTCAGTGCTATCAAATTATCATTAGACACTGTGGCAAGAGTTTGGTTCCTGGCCTGGGAGCTAACCCACATGTAGAAGCAGACCTCTCCTGTCTCACCTTCTGCTCCCCTCAGCAGTGTATTTCAATAGATCTTCCTGTTCTGCTCCCCACTCTTTCATGAGTCCTCTTACCTCCCACACTGCTAGCCTGTACCCCAGTTCTTATATGCATACATAAATAAATTTTAAAAAATGCATTTGCATTGCCATATTGAGTCCATATATCTACAAGGATATATTTTGTTTAGATGGTGGTAGTAGTAGTGTAATAGTCAAGTTTTTATTATTATTATTATTTGTTTGTTTTTCTTCTTTCTCCTAGGAGTTAATGGAATAGTGAGGCGGGCTTGGTATTAGATTGGTTTAGAAGAGGTTTAGATATGCTGCTTAGATAATCTGAAACCTGGGTTGCCCTTTCCTACTTGAAATTCAGTTTGTTGACTTGTAAAATAATACCTATTTTGCATTTATCTTGCCAAAATCAAAGGCAAATCTTCCATTACAAGAAATAAATCAAACTTGTTTTTATCCAATCTTGGTGGCATTGGGAATCTAATGATGAAGCCAGCCTTTTCTCAAAACTCTTGTGGGTGCCTAGTTGGAGCTGTGGTACCTGGCAGGGGGTACTAACATGTAAATCTCTCCTTTAATTGGCCGTTTTCTGCTCCAGTCTCCCTTCCTATCTGGGGCTTCTGGCTAGTTTGAAAGTACAACAGTGTTTCAATTGATAGCTCCTTGTAGCTACAGAACACCTATAGAGAAAGGGATGTTATTCCCACAAGTATTGATCACATTTCGTGGAAAAAAATGTAAATGTTAGCTAGCTAAAAACAAAATATAACACTGTTCTCCCCACAAAAGTTTCTCAGCTAAGAATGAAAATGGGGAGATGCACAGACGCTGAGTTTACAAAGGACACTATCATGACACATGTGAATAGTGCCTCACCATAGGTAAGTCAGGCAGGAGAAATAATCAGAGGCTTCCCAACCCTTGAAGTAAGTTCTCAGGGGCCTCCCTTGTGGCCAAGGTGTTAAATATCAGCACTATAACCATTGCAGCCTGAGTTCAATTCCCCACCAGGGAGAAACCCACATGTGGCACAGCAGAACTTTCCTGTCCTGCCCGCTGCTCCCCTCAGCAGAGTATTTCAGTAGATCTGCTTATGCTGCTCCCCACTCTGTCTCTGGCAAATCCTCTCATCCCTTGCATTGCTGGCCTGCACCACAGTTCTTCTACACAAAAATAAATAAACAAAATATTTCTAAAAAATAATTAAAAGAAAAAGGAATTAAGTCCTCAAGCAGGATGACTATCCTTCCAAGATCAAAATAATTGAAAAATGCATGTAAATGTATACATTAACCCATATATACACACATCAATGGATGATCCTAAAAAAGTAAACAAACAAACAAAACCCAACTATGTCTATATTAAAATCATGTCAGTGAAGATAAATGTAGTGGGAACCAAAAGGCACTTTTTTCTTCCTTTTTCTTTTTTAATTTTTTTTGTCAATGACTTCTTAAATAAAATGGAGTTCAGAGCACAGGGGACTGTGGTGATGTATCTCATGTGCTGTGGTCGTGGGAGAACTACAGGGACTACACATGAGGGGAGAAGTCAAATACTGTCCCAAAATTAACAATGAGGTAAGAAAAATAAATTTCATAAATTAAATAAGAAAATTAATTCAATTTTAAAATTGTAAAAATAAATCAGTAAAAATTTTTTTGACATAAGTATAAACATAAATTGGATTTCACTACCTGTGGCAACTTGCCTCATACAATGATGAAGTTGAACTTTATGCCTTGTTCTTCTAGGGTAGATTTGGCTTTTCAAGTTGGTTAAATGGGTCTAGGAGGGAACAACAGGTGTGAGAAATGGGGATTTCTCAACAGCACAGTGATTGCCTTGGGACGAGATCCCAGTTGATGAGGGAAGCTGGAGGCTGTTGCTGTAGTCAAATATTGTTTTGGCTTAAGTGTTTTGTTTAAATATTATGCTTCTGTGACTTGAATTTCTGAGTAGAAATATTTTTTAAGTCATTGCACATTGCATACTACTAGATTTATTTCAATCTTAGTTGCTTCATTATTAGTATCTTTTTTTCTTAACTCTTCAGTGATTCCAACTGTTCAAATATTAACACTTAAGACCCAATTATGAATTTTTGATGCAATAATTATATTTTCCCTGTGATACTAGAGGGAATTTTCTTTCTGTGTTCTCAGTTATTTGCCCCCAAGTGTTCATATCTTTTCACAATTGAAATGAGCCAGAAATAAATTTCAAACTTCTCAACTGGAAGTATGTTAGAAAAAACACTCTAAACCCTAACATCCATCCAAGAACAGCAGTTTCAGTATTGAGACACAGATGGTAATGGAAATCAGGTGGGTCTCTAAAGAAGCATCTTGCCCAGGCTGAATCCCAGAGGTTCTGACTATGTGAAAGGTACTTAACATGCTCCACTGAGGTGTGGAACAGATGCTGAAAGCCCAGGGAGTCCAGGATGGCTATTTAGTGAAACTGACCATAACCTTATATCTACCCCTACTTATGGGTTAAAAGAATATATGCCGGCTTGACCCCTGATTCTGTTTATAAGAATATAATTTGGGGAAGAGGAGAAGGACTACACATTGGATATTTGAAACTGTATCCCAAATAGTGACAATATATCTGAAAAATATGTGTATGAATTTACTTTGCAAATGGGAAACATAGTAATATTTATTTTAAGTCTATCACATGAAAGTTAGTCTATGTTCATTTGCTTTGTTTCCACAATGACTAATTGTCATGCTTCATTTTTCCTGCAATGCTCTTCTCATTCATTTAAAGGGCTAATTTCTCTTAAAGTGCTATTAGACTACATACAAATGTATATTACCCCATATTGCACTGTGCTACAGATATTTCAGTAATTTTCTCTTTCTCACAAAAGATGTCAGCGTCTCACTTTCTGTATTCTTTTCTATAACCAACACTGGTATCACTTTAGTGACTACCAACGTCCATGAAGTTTCTTATAGTTCCTTTATTTCTCAGGACCTCAGGTCCTCAAAGTCTACATTTCTATGCTGTAATGTTTTCCATTATCGTGCTCTCTGAATATCACACTGTATTTTTAAATCTCACTTAAGATTTTATTTTAAACGCTCATACATTTTTAGCTATGTTGGGACATTCCCTGATGATTCAATTGTTTTTTCATTGCGTTCCTCTTCCTTGTATGGTCATTTCCCTTCTAACGCAACTCAAGTTTAAATAGTCTGACTCTAAAGTAGTTTCTTTTTTTTTTTTTTTAAGATTTATTTATTTATGCATACACGAGCTGGGGTACAGGCCAGAGGTGTGGGGGGTGAGGGAATTCACCACAGAGAGCAGGGAGCAGAGCAGGCAGATCAACAGTGGCAAATACACTGCTGAGGGGAGCAGCGGGCACAGCAGGAGAGGTCTGCGGCACCATGTGGGTCCCCCCCCTGGCCGGCAGCAGGGATCGAATTCGTGCTGCAGTGGCTGCTGTTTGCTTCATAGTGCGTTGCTTAACCCACTGCGCCACCAGGGAGGCCCTCTAAAGTAGTTTCTTGATGTAATTCTCAACACCCTGAAATCTCTCTCTGTTTGTCACACATTACTAACCAAAATAAAATCCACTAAAGGTAACATATTGAATCACTCAAAGATCAAGTGTCTTAGCACTGGTTAGTGATATTTTAATACTTTCCAAGATCATTCTATTTTCAATGGCTTGAGATGCCTGTCTTACACACTCCTGTTTCTTCTCAAAACTTAAATGAACATTTTCCCTGTCTATTCCCAGCTTAAACTTCACTATCTGTTCCCTAGAAAAATAGAAGCCACCGTATAAGTATGTGTCATATTTCCACTACTAATTACATGTACACAAACATACAAATACACACACACTCCCTCTCTTCATGTTACCATGGGTATGCTGTGTCTAAGGCTGATGTTTCCATGTGTACACTGGACTCCACTGACTCTTATCTGCTTAAAAATATCCCCCTGCATGCAGTTTTACTCTTGTGGATACTGTTAATGTCTTTTATCTTACCTTTCAACCTGTAAAAGTAAAATGTGCCAAGGAACTTTCATTTCAGAGACTGGGCAGTTTATCTTAAAAAACATATCTCTTGAGTTAAAAAAAATTCCTGAAAGAAATTTTGAGTATGATATAGCAAAAGTAATTGTATAAGTATGATTGAGCTTCAAAAATATTAAGATAAATCTCTAGCACCAAAAGTGAAAAGATACTAGAAAATCAACTGAAAAGTTGGCATTACAGCTCTGGCTGTGTTCAGATATTTGTTCATCTCAGTAACTCAGACATATTGGCTTTAAATGGACTCAAGTGGAGAACAGAAAAGAAGATGGCCTTTCACTTTAAAAGTGTGTTATCTATTCTAAATCCAAAGTTTGACTTAAAGTAACATATGTATATATTATTTCAAAATTAAAAATATGTTCAAGTTAAAATGAGAGATAAAATGAATACTCAAGGAAAAAAAAATCCAGGATTCTCAAAACATTATACATTCAGTGAAAGATGGGACAATAGAAGTTCAGGATGTGGGCTGTGCTCTGGTGGGACAAGTCTTCAGAAGGTTGCATACACATCACCCTGAATTCACATGTACCCAAAGGTTGATTTAAATCTAAACTTGACTCAGTAAATTATTTTCAAATGCTCAGATAGTAGTATATTTTGGAACTCTTGGCAGAACAAATGCAGATAAGCCCTGATCATGCACATTCTTGCAATATCTGCATAAAGTCTTGCTATTTAAAAATGAGTATACATTGTCATACAACACAAAAGGAAAGTACAATTATGAGTCAGTAGGAAAAATAACTAAAAAATGCACATAAGAGATAATGTGCACACATATGATATCTATACATACACTCTAGAAAAGTAAAAGAGAAAGTTGTAAATAAGATACTAAGTGATTAACACAAAAAATACAGATATTAAAAAGTTTTACTATATGGATTGAATAGGTGAAACAGCAGTTAATCAATTAATATTTTGGGTCTCCCTGGTGGCACAGTGGGTTAAGCAACGCAGCCACTGCAGCATGAGTTCTATCCCTGCTGCCAGCCAGAGAGGGGACCCATATAGCGCAGCAGACTTCTCCTGCCTAGCCTGCTGCTCCTCTCAGCAATATGTTTCAGTCAGTCTGCCTGTTCTGCTCCTGGCTCTGTCTCTGGTGAATCCTCTCACCTCCCTGGACTCTGGCCTGTACCCCAGCTCTTGTATGCATAAATAAATAAATCTTTAAAAAATAAATATTTTGTGAGAAAGAAGGGACATCTAAAGAAATTATCTAGAATGTAAAGAGAAAATAAAAAAGACTAAAAGTTATCAGTGCGCATAATAAAATTCAGTGTAGGAGTAAACCAGAAAATAAATTTTAGAATGAAGGATATGGAAAATTTTGTGACAAAATGTTTCAGACTAAAAGGGAAAGAAAATTTTAGGATTTAGATATTGTAAAATATTTACACATAATAAATAAAGTGTGGTGAGAAGAAACATCAGACACAATGCAATTTTAAATCAGCCAAAGAGAAAACACAGGTTATAGACTGAGGTACAGAATTTAAATAGCAAAACTGGAAGTCACAAACACAAAAATAATAAAGTCCTTGGATAGAGTGACAAAAATAATTCTCAAACCAAAACTGATAAAACAACTAAATGGACATTTAAGAATTATGTAAGCTAAAAACATCTTACATGCACACAGGCACAGTGCTATAGGTTTTCAATCTTATGTAAAATATACAGAAACAAAGTAATCGAACAAGCAAAACTAAAAAAAAAGCAAATACTTAGATTCTGTGGGGAAGTGAGCAGACAATGGGTAAAACAGATAAAAGGGGTTAATTATTTGGTGTTGAATGAAAATTAGCATTTTGGTAATGGTTAAGTAGCATGTACAGAATATCTATAATGTGTTACATGTGAAAACTATATATAGTTGTAAAGCAATGCCTCTTTAATTTTAAATACACACATATATATATATATATATTTACCAGCTAAAGATTCTTTTTAAAGAAACCACTTATAGGATATAATTCAGAAAGAAAAAATAAGTTTCAAGGAAAAGAAAAGGTTTTATTTATCTGAGAATGTTTGACATGATTTTGCTGTATGTAACCTACCAGTAAGGATATCTTCTTGTTTCAAAATCACATGTGGGCTATACAACTCTAGCTGTTCAGGTTGAAGGGTGGATAAAGCACAGTGGAAGTTTAATTGCTCCTAGAAGGAGACACTTCTCCACCAGCATTGCCAGAACTGAATCAAACAGCCTTTAACAATGCAGTGGCTGGATTACTCCTTCCCTACATTGTAAGGAAAGTGGAGGTGAAATTTTGGTGGGTAGTTTGCTCCACCAATAGAGTTCAAGATGACATTCTCTAGGCTCTATTTTATGGAAGACTGTTTTACTCAAGACTAACTCATATTTAATGTTATTATTTTTTAAAGATCTGTTTATGCATAGAAGAACTGGGGTATAGGCCAGAGGTCCAGGGTGGGAGAGATCCAGAGGTGGTGAGAGGATTCACCAGAGAGACAGTAGGGAGCAGAACAGGCAGATTGACTGAAATTCACTGTTTAGTGGAGCATAAGGCAAGACAAGAGAGGTCTGCTGTGCCATGTGGGTCACCTCACTGGCCTGGAATCAAACTCAGACCATTGAGGTTATAGGGCTGAGACAACCTCTAGGCTGCCAGGGAGGCCCATATTTTATTTTTAACCAAAGAGCAGCTAATAAGTTCATAATTATTATGATCATACTCAAAATTATTTTAAATCTGGAAAGGTCTTTAGTGACTACAATTTTTTCCATTGATCTATTGTTCCTCTTTTTCTGAACCCATATTAAAGACCATGTGCTTAATACAGAGGGAACCAGAAAACAGAGGTATCTGCCCTAAAAGAATCAAGATTAGTGGGCAAGTTGAGAGTTAAACAAATCAGCATGTGTGATACATTCACCTATTCAAACAATACCTCCAAATCCTTTTTTGAAATACAATTGTTGTCAACTATTTATATACTCATTTTTATTTCTTTATGAAAGTAACATTGTTTTACAACAGTATACATGATTTAGGAGACTAGATTCACATCTTTTCAGATATGTTACCAAATGACCCCCACCATCAAAGCACTCATAATCCTTTAACCTAGGCCATTCTGCCCCCACCCCCTCTCTTCTCTAGTAGACTTAACACTACACAAGTGACTAAAATCATTGTGTATTTATCACCCTTGTTTTGATTTCTATTATTTACTTAGCATAATCCTTTCCAGTTCCATCCAAGTTATTGCAAATGAGAAGAGTATGTATATATACATATATAATTTTATAGCAGAGTAGTATTTCATTTTGTATATACATCACATCTCTTTAATCCTCTGCTCTGTTGCTATTGGATTGTTTACATAACCAGGCTTGCTTCTGGGCTTGCTGAGGTCTACTGAGGCTCACTGGTGAAAGCTGCTTCCAGAATCTGCCCCTTGGGCTCACTTCTATGGGGGAGAATATTGCCAGTGGGTGTGCTTTCAGAACCTGTTCAGGACATACAATTTTGTTTTAACAGTATTATAAAAGTGTATGGCTAAAAATGCACTCTTTTTATTATCATTTTTATTTTTTATTTATTTTTTCTTGCAATGTTTGCTTTATTTTCTAGGTGTAGTTCCCATAGACTTTCTACTACCAGTTCAACTGTGCATCATCACCTTGTGTTCTTTGTGTCGAAAAACTCAGGATAAAATTCATTGTTCTGAGTTCATCCTCCTCTTACCCTTCAACTCGATTCCTCAGAAGAAACCAATATTACTTTTTTTTATATCTCATGTACTATTTTCAGATATATGCTAAATAATGTATTTATGATATATTCCAAGATTTATATGCTGTATTCCAAAATTTATATATTCTAGATATATCTACTTTTATGGTAGGTGAATAATAGTTTTGTCACATAAAATATTTTGTCATATATATTTCTTACTTCATTTTACAAATTATCACCATTTTGAATAAATTAGGCATTGTTTATATTATTCATTGATTTAAAATTATTCATAGATGAGACAAGTAATATTTTTTTGTTTAATGCTTATTTCCCTAGAATTAATAATTTCTCATTTTTTTCATTTAGTTCTTCATGTGGAATCTGAACTAAGTGAAGTTTAATAATGAACTCAAGTTCACATATGTAAATGGGATAACCAGAAATTCAGACCCAGGTTTTTTTAAAGTTTATTTTTACGTGAGATATTGTTTTCTTACATCATTGTTAATTCTTAGACAGTTATTGATTGCTTTCCAGTTTTTTAATTTATTTCAAAGATCATGCTTATCCTGTGCTGCAATGTGCCAATGATACTGGAATCTTCAGTATTGTAGAAAGTAAATCAAATAAAACATTTAGCCCAATTCCACTTTAACCAGAAGCTATGTGATGATAATATATCATCAAATAGGGTGAATGTCAACTACATAGGTCAGGTGTCCCTCTGTAAGTTCCAAGGAGAAAGTTTTATGTGTTTGTCTAGAGTATAATGATCATTAAGTGCATTCACTGGCTGATAAATTTTTACAATTAATAAGTGTATAGGAAAATTATAAATGACAAACCAGAAGATACTTTATAAATGTTCAGTCTAGTGATGCAAAAAATGTAAAAAAAAAAAAAAACCCAGATATTTAGGTTAAATTTTAACTTAAAAGCCTCTGGTAAATTAAAACTAATGGTTTCATATGAAAAGGGTGTATATTGATATTCATATATGACTATCAAGTGAGCAATATATATGTTAACAGGTGACTTTAAGTGAGCTATTTTTTCTAGCTATTGTTTGTCAGGAATTGAAATAGATACACATAAGCACATCTAATCTCTTAATCAACTCATCCAAGTAGATTAAGTTAGTCTCATTTACAGATGAAGAGAGTTAGATAAATTTAAATGCATTTACCAAAGATATCTGATGAAGGGCAAAGTATTATCTGCTAGATAACATCCTGCTCAATTCAATTCCACTGTCTACATTCTCTGCCTTACTACTTGTATACGGAATAAGAAAAGTCCTCATAGGTTATGGGAGAACTGGAAGCAAAACTTTTTTTTTTTTTTTTGCTAAGCATAAGATACTTATTATACAGGGATGGAGCAAAGCAGAAGAAATTATAAGATTGGCCATTTATAAGATGCCATAAAAAAGTAACAAAGCAAGTGTCATAATAATATAAAGTTATAGGGGTCTCCTTGGTGGCACAAGGGGTTAAGGCACAGCAACTATGAAGCTGTTCACAGTGAATGCAGCACGAGATTGTCCCCAGTCAGGGATGTGACCTACATGGTGCAGCTGACCTTTCCTGTCTCGCCCACTGCTCCCCTCAGCAGTGTATCTCAGTCTATCTGCCTGTTTTGCTCCTCACTGTCCCTGGTGAATCCTCTCATTCCCCACACCTCTGGCCTGTACCCAGTTCCTGTATGCATAAATAAATAAATAAATCTTTTTAAAAAATAATATAAAGTTATGATATAAAGAGAGACTTTAAGTAATTTGTGCTTAATTGTCAATAATTAATTGTTGATTGCATTTCTGTTCCTTTTTGGATGTAATACTGTAAATGAAACATAAAGATGCCATATCCTAATAATATGTAGAAATAACCTTTCACTCCGAATACAAATTTTTGAACATATCACTATCAAATACTATCACTTCAACTTGAAAGCATTATATTTGTGTTTTATTTTGCTTTTTTTATTTCATTTTATTTATATATTTTTATTCAAAGTCATTCAGCCTCAACATAATCAAACCTTTTGTGTTATCTAAATGTCTCTCTCTCTCTCCCAGCTCTATACCACTTTTAATTTTGCTTTGCTTTAAGTAGTAAATATATTAATCTCATGCTCTAAAGTAAATGATTAGCTTCTCTGCTCTTGGTACTTAGGGAAAAACTCCAGAAACTCACCCCTTATCCTTTATTTATTCATTTATGTATTTATTTTCACCATTCTGTCTATCCTCTTATTCATCTCCTCAATTACATATTTCCCTAAGCATTCTCCTCTCATTTATTCTTTGTTCTCCATACATTCACGTCATAAACTTAGCTAAAATAACCATGCTTATTTTTAGTAACACTTCTTATTGTCTAAACTATGCATTTCTTTTCAGTTGTGTTTGTTGCTTTCTTGAAAAAGATCAAAATCCACATGGCCAGTGTCTGCTTCAAGTGCTAATGGAAGATTTACAGGCATGATAGAAAATGAGTCTAATGTTTCCAAGAAAGTTACTCATTTTCACTTCTTGGGGCGTGCTTCTATAACCAGCAGGTTCGTTCTGGGACTTACGTAGGAGGATGATTGCCTTGAGGCACAGGGGCACGCCTGGCTGCGGGAAAGGGCTCACTATCAAAAGCTTACCTCACACAGCAGCTGGGTGTGTGCAGTCTGCCAAGGAGAGTGGTGCACCTGTGTGCAATGTGGGATCGCTGTCTTAGCTCTGGGTATCCCACAACACCCCAGAGCCATCTGGAAAACAAAATGAGTGCCAGGGAATTAGCAAATTTGGACACAATCCAAACCAAGCAACTTATTTCAAAGATAAAGCAAACTTTTTCAACATTTTCTTTGTCAGAAGATGATGGTAAAAATGAGTTGAAGTCGAACAGAATTATCACTTCACCTCTTAAAGTTTTGTCACAGTTTTAATCAACCCGTCTAATCTTATTCTCATTACCAATAAAATGTAAGATGTTAAAATGTATATAAATTTTCAACTTTGTGTACATTATCTGTGATCTCCTATAGACCAAACTTCTCTTAAAGTGATGAATCTGCTTAATAACTACATTTTAAAGAAAACCGCAAGAAGGGCAAAGTAATATTCTATCATTTAAATACACACACACATATACACAGCCAGTGAAATGTCATCTTGATAGTATGGACTTTTATGATGTGTTGCAAAATGGTATTTTGCCCCTGTAATCCTGTTCTCCAATTTCCATAAACTATTATTAATCATGAGGAAAAGAACAAGTTGACTCCAATTAAGGAGCATTCTACAAAATCCTTCTCAAAATGTGAAGGTCATCAAAACCAACCAAGTCTGAGAAACTGCCACTGTTTAGACAAAGCTAAATCTGATATTCTTGATGAGACAGTACAGTGGGGAAAAGACACTTTTTTTTAAAAGATATATTTATGCATGCAAGAACTGAGATACAGGACAGAGGTGTGGGGAGTGAGAGGTCTTATCAGAGACAAAGTGAGGAACAGAACAGGTGGACAGACTGAAACACATTGCTGAGGGGAGCAGCAAGAGTGGAACAAGAGAAGTCTGTGGCCCATGTAGGTTACCTCCCTGCCCAGGAATTGAACTTATGCTGCAGTGGCTGCAAATAGCTTCATAGTACTGTGACTTAATCCCTTGCACCACCAGAGAAGCATTATGTAAAAATTAAGGAAATCTTAGAGAATGGCAAGATGGTAGCAGAGTGAAGATGTCAAGCTCACCTCCAAGTTCTCACAGCTAGATTGCAACAGAACAGAACAAATAACTTTGAAGGCAATACAATTACAAAGTACACTAAGAACAACATCCAGCAAAGTGTGGAACAAGCCAAGTGGGTAGTCTTGGTAGGCAAGGTTAGCCCTAGTAGTCCAATGAGATCCAAAGGCTAATGGGTCCTATGAGAAACAGAGCAAAATTGGCAGGTAACCCTGCCCTAGTAGGTCCCAGCAGATCCCAGTGAATCCCAGGACAGGGTTTGGAAGTAGCTTCACCACAGTAACTGTGGCAGATCTTAGCAATCCACAGGGCATGACAGAAAGGGATGGACATTAAATGATGTTTAAGGTTTCAATACAACAAGACAATATAACACTCATCAATGTATATGAACCAGAATATATGGCATCTATTAACACACCTAAAAACAGACATTGGCAATAGCACAATAGTGATAGGATACTTCAACACCCCACTTATATCAATGGCCACATCTTTAGATGGAAATTAACAAGGAATGTCCAAAAGTAGACGACTGGATCAAGAAGATGTGGTATATGTACACAATGAAACATTATACAGCAATCAAAATAGATAAATTAGTGTCATTCACAGAAACTTGGATGGATCTTGAAGAAATTAAGCTATGTGAAATACGTAAGAAGAAAAAAGAGAAAAAAAAAAATCCGGGACGGTGTCACTTATAAGAGGGATATAGGGGATCAAGGGGGAAAAAAGTAATAATAACACCACCACCAACAAAATACCCACAACAAAACAAAACAAAAATAATCAGACAAGGGCCTCCCTGGTGGCGCAGTGGGTTAAGCAACCCACTATGAAGCAAACCGCAGCCACTGCAGCACGAGTTCGATCCCTGCCGCCGGCCAGAGAGGGGACCCACATGGTGCAGCAGACCTCTCCTGCTGTGCCCGCTGCTCCCCTCAGCAGTGTACTTCACTTGATCTGCCTGTTCTGCTCCCTGCTCTCTGTGGTGAATCTTCTCACCACCCCCCACACCTCTGGCCTGTACCCCAGTGCTTGTATGCATAAATAAATAAAAAAAAATCTTAAAAAAAAATAATCAGACAACTACAAAGCAATGATATTCTGCAGGGAAGAGGGAGGGATTGGGATCAAGGCAGGGATGGGAAGAGCACAAGGGACTATGGTGATGGTGCATGGGTGAATAGGTAGTGAAAATTCTATGGGGACTACACAAAAAAAAGAAAACAGATATTGTAAAAAATAACAATAACAACAACATAATAATAACAATAATAATAAAATAAATTAACAAGTAATTAACAAGGAAACCATAATGCCAAATTAGGAATTGGACCAGGTAAACATACTAGAATTCATACCCCACCCCCAAAACATAAGTACACATTTTTCTCAAGATTGAAATGATGTTAATATTTTCTCATACAATGTAATCAATCTCAAAATCTACTGCAAAAAGAGAACTGTAAAAAGCCTCTAACTTGTAGAAACTGATGAAAAATACCATGGAATGACTAAAACAAAGCAGAAATTAAAAAAAAAAAATACCTGGAGACAAATCAAGGCGAAGTCATGAGACCAGCAACTTGGGACATAGCAAAAGCAGTACTTAGAGGGAAGTATGTAGCTATAAAGGCTTATATTTAAAAAAATCTTATACAAATTACCTGATATTACACCTTAATGAAGTAGAAAAAAGAAGCAAATAAAATTAATAGACAGTAGGAGGAAGAAAATAATAAAAATTAGAGTGGGTATTAATGAATTAGAAGTCAGTAGATAGGTCAAAACATCAAAAAATGAAAAGCTGGTTCTTTGAGAAATTAAAAAATAAGCTCCCTATTGGCTATTTTCACTAAGGAAAATGCTAAAATTTTAATAAATAAAATTAGAAATGAAAGATGTCACATTACAAAAGGCATCTCAAAAAGTCAGAGGATTATGAGACTACTATAAATATATCTATGCAAACAAATTGGAAAATCCAGAAGAAATGGATGAATTCTAAGAAATAGAAAATATGAACAAAAAAATTAGTCAAGATGTTTGAACAGTGATCAAAAGACCACCAAAACTCAAAAGCCCAGAACCAGATGGATTTAAAAGGGAGTTCTACCAAATAGTCAAAAAAAAAAAAATGGATGTTTATTATTCTGAAACTCTTCTAAAAAATTTAAAAAGAGAGAATGCTCCCAAACATATTTTATGAGGCCAGCACTGCTCCACTGACAAAAGTACAAGTGGACATCACAAAAAATATAATACATTACAAAGCAATATCCCCAGTGGACACAGATATATATATAAAAAAACAAAACACACACACAACAAACTCATAATAAACGTAATTCAATAATACATTAAAAGGATCACAGATCAGACCAGTGGGATTTATTCCAGGGCTGTAATCTGCATAATGAGCTCAAGTCCTCCACTGAAAGCTGGAGAGCTCAAGCTGGATTGGTCCATTTATAATCTTGGCACCAGATAAAAATGGGAAAAACCCAGAGCCTCCCTTTACTTGATCTGCACTCATTCTAGGGCAGTCTCAAGTACCAGACTTGGTCTTAGAAGGAGCTGGAGTCATGCTGTACCTTGTTCCCCTCAGCAGGGCCAAGTTAAACAATTCAGGGGTCTTGCAGCAGTGGGGAGATATCAGTCATTAGGACTGCAGAGTGGGCTGGGGCTGGGAGTCTACCATGTTGGCCTGTCATGCTTGGGCCTACAGGAGCCACAGCACCTGAACTACTCCAGTGGGGCCAACTGTTCCTCGCTACAGTCCTGGATCCAGACCTGCAGGATTTGGGGTTGCCTTCACTGCAGGAACCTCAGGACTGACCAGCTCTGTGCAGGGCAACCATCACTGATGCCACTGCAGCAACCTGGGTTCTGCCCAGCACATTCTGGGATGGTTGCTGAAGGCCCAGACTATCTTGCTGTTGGGATCAGAAAGCTGGGAAACTTCCATCGCTGCTGCAGCCTCTGATTTGAAGCAGCCTGGATAGCTGCCTACAAAAAATGTAGTTGGGTGGCTGGCGCAAGGAGAGTTCTGCCACCTGGGAAATGCTTGGAATCCCAAGGGCTCTGGCAATGAAACCTGGCTGGGGCAACCAAACCAGGCATGTGGTGCTGAGGAGCACCTCAAAGCAAACAAAGTCAGCATGCCCTGGTGGCCTCTGGCACCACAGGAATTCAGTTTCAGATGGAGCTAAAAGAGATTTTACTAAGTGAAATAAGCCAGGAGGAAAAAGACAAATATCAATGTTGTCTTTTATATGTGGAATATAGACAAACCAAACAAAGGGTCAGATAGTGTCAAACTCAAGAACTAACCCTTGAAAATGAGGAGAACAAAGTAGGGAGGAAACACAAAGGACTATGGTGGTGGACTATGGGCACTTTGCTGGTGGGGGTGCTAGAGTGACAATGCCTGAATAGGAGGACCTCATAACTCCAAAGTAAAAACAATGATGTGGACTAATGTTATCTATCTATCTATCTATCTATCTATCTATCTATCTATCTATCTATCTATCTATCCATCTCTATATATTTTAAGATTATATATATATATATATTTTAAGATTTCATTTAAGGTAAAGGGTAGGGGAAATACTTGGAGATAAGATTGAGGTTTAGGGGAATTCACTAGTCATAGAGCAGGTGTTCCTGGGAAGGAGGAGTTCAGAACAAGAGAAGGATGGTGGTTGGTAAGAGGAAGAAAAAGGAACACAAGTCAGTAGCTAGAAAAGAGGAAGATATCTTTTAGCTTGGGTAATGACTAAGAAAGAGAAAAACTGTGCCAAAATTGAGTCCTGAATTTAGATTATCTTGATTTTAAGCATTCCCTAGTGCTTCTTTCTGAGTCTTGTCTTGCATTCTGTTATTAGCTGATCTGTGTTCTTAAAGAACTCCAGCTGTTTCACCAATAAACCCATGGCAGGGTCTGGTACTAGCATGTGTTTAATAAATAATTATTAAATGAATGAATGAAGTGCTGAAAAGATAACAACTTTGCCTTATTTAGTAATCTTCCATTCTAAAATATTGTATTTAATAGAGACCCACCTTCAAATGAATTTTTCATTCCATCACTATAAAATAATTAATAAAATCCAAATAAACTATGAACTTTAATCAATAGCATTGTCTCAATATCAGATATAGTCATGACTACATGGCATAGTATGGAAGGTTCACAAGGAAGTTTGCATGTGATTTACACAGGAACATTCTGGAATTTCACAACTATTCTATATCTGAATTTATAATAGCTTATATGAACTGTCAACAATAGTAATCAGTACATGGTAGGTCTATAATTTTTTCTCTTATCATGACTCCTTGGACATAAAATTTCAAGAAAGAACACTTTTTAGAAAATCACCAAACATAATCAATTATATCTAAAGGTATTTTAGTAAAAGGTTTTCAAATTGAAAAAAAAAAATAAATGTTCATTAGAAACTTCTTTTTTTGTTAAAAATGATTTTGTGAAGGCATAGTCTATAATTCCTTTTGGGAAATAATGTCTAGGAATAGTTTGAGTGTATTCTTTGTTGAATTGGGATTTTTCATGATGTAAAATGTCAGTGAGCTTCTTGGATGAAGATATAATGGGAGTCATAAAATCACAGTGACAGGCAATTTATGTTTGATGAATACATTCTCTTCAAAATTTGTAACAAAAAAAATTAAACTTGGGTAAAGTTTGACAAATCAAATGTATATAATATTTGAAAAATGTAGGTTAAGAAAGGTCTCTTTGGGGCAAGTGCGTTTTGGCCCAAAAATATTGGCGGAAGATATGAAGTCTGAGATTTGTCTAATTTGTTCAGTGTACTAGTATTTATGAATTTGTAGCAGAAAACTGACTTTAACATGAAATAAAATTGACTTTCCTTTTCACTAAGTCTACATTTGAAACACAAAGGAGAACTAGCTATTCTCCTAGAGTCAGAACATTTATGTATCATAATTGTAATTTATGCCCACTCAGATGACTAAGCAGTCAGATACTGGGAATCAAGAAATACCTGAATTTAAATTTGAACTCAAATACCTGAATAAATTTGGCAGTTGGTCCAAATTTGAAACCTCATTTTCTTCCTTTAACATAAAGATGATGATAACTTTATGATTATAAAACAACACTAAGCCTTTTTTCTGTCTATTTCCAATTTCCATAACACTTACCTTCTTCTCTCTATCTCTAAGAAGAACAATTCACCTACAAAATGTTTAACAAATTTTAATCATTCTACCCAGAGTTCCTATCCACAAGAAAGATATTTGCATCATCTGAATTCTATGATGGGTATGGGGAATTTTGTCTCTCAATTTCATTTGACACTGTTACTTTGTGTTCAGATTTACAAGGAAATTATTTGTCACACACAAAGTAGAAGTAGAAATGAGAGGTTGTACTTAATAATGTGCTGATACTATTTTATTTATGCAATAAATATTTGTCAATATTAATGAATTCAGTACAGTTAATTTAAGACTGTTCGATTTAAATCAATTTTAATTTTTTTAATGGCAAAGAACTGACAATTAATCCTCAAAAAATTTTATGGTATCATCTACTGATCCCCACAATAACTGATTTATTTAGAGGAAAAAGAAAAGTACTACCCTTATTTCAACATGACATTCAAAATAATTTGTAAGACTTTTCATAATTCTCACATCTCTGATTTTACTCCCACAAAAATATTCTTCCCTTACTTGAGATTCTATATATTTTTTAATTAAAGAAAAAGGCTTGCTAGGAAAAGGAGAAAGAAAAAGAGAGGCACCTGCATAGAAACAAGAGTGCTATTCTTGAGATTCTTTATTAGCAAGTTCTCAGTGATCTATACAAGATGACTTCCAGCACTTAGGCACTGCCTACAAGGTCTTCCATCACCAGTTTTCCTCCCACTGTTCACTATTTGCAATTTATGTTCTGACAGTGGTAAACTCTATAACTGTTCCAAATATTCTATGCTGTTCATGATTATTCACTGGCTTATCTTTTCCTATTTGCCTTTAATTAGCCCTGGCCCTGTGTCTCCTTTTAAATGAGTCCGTATAATTTTTGTTCAGTGCAGGTGACATCTTCACAAAAATCTTTTTCTCAAAATGTGCACAGACATAGGTGTTATTTCCATACCCATAGGTCATTTTCATTTCATGGTAACATAAATTATTGGCAAGGGCCTCCCTGGTGGCGCAGTGGGTTAAGCAACGCACTATGAAGCAAACTGCAGCCACTGCAGCACGAATTTGATCCCTGCTGCCAGCCAGGCGGGGGACCCACATAGCGGGGCAGACCTCTCCTGCTGTGCCCGCTGCTCCCCTCAGCAGTGTACTTCTGTTGATCTGCCTGTTCTGCTACCTGCTCTCTGTGGTGATTCCTCTCACCCTCCACATCTCTGGCCTGTACCCCAGTGCTTGTATGCATAAATAAATAAATCTTAAAAAAATAAATTATTGGCAAGAAATAATGGTTTAATTAACTATGTCAACCAATTATTAATTGAGAACAGGAATTTTGTCTTTTCCACCCTTTTATGTGCAATAATTATCAATATTTTATATGTAATATACATGTACATATGTTTCATGATTATTATTTTCCCATTGGGAAATTTATCACCCATATTAATAATGGGGTTAATCATTTATAACAAGTATTGCTTCATTTAACTAATTTACTAACAATCCTGAATCCATTATTCTCATTTACCTAAAGGGGAAACTGAGACTTAAGGATGTTAATTACATTCACAAGAAAACTTTGCTTTAACAATTATTTGACTTCAAAATCCATGCTCTTTCAACTAAAAGACTTAACCTCTGTTCCTGCCTGCCTATATTCCAAGTGACAAGCCATTTTTTTCTGTTTCTAAGAATTTTCTATTTGTTGTGGAAATGGAAATTACAGCTACTTGAATACCAAAAGAAGGTAATTAATTATGGTCCTAGGGATGGACAAAATGATTCCTAATAAATCAATTAAAATTATATTAAGAAAATTTGCATGACATAAGAGCATAATGAAACAATTAACATTTTCAAAAGATATCTTAAAGCAGCTATACAAGAGCTCAAGGAAATTATAAAGTACATGTCATGAAGCAAAATCAAGTACACAAATTGAAGACATAAGACACCATCAAAAACCTGAATAAATTAAATTAATTGTAAAATATTATTTTCATATTCTATTCAAATAAGTTAAAATTGAAAACACTAGATTTATGGAATGATATAATCTTACAAAAATAAATTAGTAAAACTAATAAAATATATATTATAGACCAATTACCAATAATGAAATAGAAAAAAAATAGTCAATCCCCCCAAAACCATCATGTTCAGAGCATTCAGAGAGGGAGTTTTTCAAATACTTGGATGGAGATGATTCCAAGAACCAAGAAACAAGAAATTCTCTTCTGCACAACTTTTTTTTTTTTAATTAGCATGTGTCAGCCCCATGTAGAAGAGTGAAAATGCCCTATAGTTTTGCTTAATGAAAATACCCTAAAGAAAATATTAGTAAACATAATTTAGTAGGTCCACTGTAAATGTGCACCCAAATACAGAAACACTCAGATGGACAAACTTTCCTCCTTAGTCTCACTCTCATTTTGAAAAGTTATATAAGACTCGTCTGATTCTATATAAAATACTTTAAAATACAAAAAACTGTTGTGCCAATCAATATATCTGTTCAAAGTGGAGCAAGAAATCATTGTGAACCTCCAGTATTCAAAGGCTTCCAAATAATTCACCTTCATGCCCTTGAAGTAAAGTTTTTAACTTAGAATACAATGAGGAAATGCTCTGAATGTGGAACTACCTCTACACCCCTCACCCCCCTGTCATGCCCGTAGCAGAAGACAGCTTCACTGCTCTGTCAAATAATTCATAGGGTGGAGAGGTCTGTCTGACTGTATGAGAAGCTTGAGTTCTGGAGTGTTTGAAAAGAAAACCTACCTCATGATTTTCAAAACACTAAGTTAATTCCAATTCCAAACTTTTCTTCAGTTATGCAGCCCTCTTGACACAGTTTAGGGAAGAATACTGCAAAAGCCTGCATGAATACTGAAAAAGCAATGTGGTTAGGAAAATATGGCATAAAGGGAAGTAGTGGGTCTATTTTAACTCAGAAGTATGCAAAACTAGGAGATGGCTTAGGAGAGAGTTTCTGGATGAAAACATGGGTGGAGAAGAGGGAGAAAGAAGAAGAATGTCACTCTGATAGAGATTATCTCTTCAGATAAGGTCACTAAACTTTTTGTGTTTTGTTTATATGTATCAGATTCTTCCTCTATTTCTGCATGGAATATGGAATTGGGGGTGGACTAGGGATTATAGTGAGATAGAATTAAAAAAAATTTTGAAAAAAAAATCACTCAACCTCTGAAGGTACAAGTCCTCTTTTGCAACATAAGGACAATAATGAATGCCTCAGAGTGAGACTGGGCATATAAAATCAAATAGATGTGTAAAACAGCTGGCATGATGTATTAAGATATTGGTAGTGACTTTGGGGCTTCTTTTAAGGACTCATAGGGTGTAGGTAGATTAGCTAATGGAAGACCTCAGGGATGGGAGAGAGAATCTCAAGATAAAAAAAAATGTATCTGATAATATTTATTATGCTCCTCATACATTCCATTTAAAGGTTCAAATAGCATGTATATGTAAAGCATAATACAAATTATAAGCAAAATATTTTGTAACTGTCCATAATAATTTGTAAATTATAGTTAAAAATTTGATATAGTTTTATTTTCCTTTTATTCAATTCCTCATGATAGCTTAACATCTCATATCATTTATTTTTTGAAAAGAATGTATAAAAAATTTTATCTCAACTGATATTCAATTATCAAAAATTTGATCAGTGAGATCCAAATCAATCTATTATAACTTTTTTTGTTGTTGCTTGTTTGGATTTCATGTTGAAGCTCTAAAAGCTTAAGTTTTGTGAATTCTAGGTTACAATGACACTCAGTAAGACACACTTGTGCACAGAGGCCTATATGACTGCCCCAGCCTAGCCACAGTGCCCCAATCCTTAACAATCACAGACTTACAGATGATGCTGAGGATCTCAAGCCTCTCTTTATTCCCAAGGAGGTTGTGAACTAAATACTGATAAGAGTTACTCCACCCAGTGGTGGATCTTGGGTATGACTAGGGATAATGGAACAGCTCACTCTGCTGTCTATCCTCCAAGTCTCTCTTCCCTCCTGCAGCAGAGGGCTTCCTATGTCAAGAAAATTGGAACAAAGACAGTTTATTCAATAAATGGTGCTGGGAAAACTGGATTGGCACATGCAAAAGAATGAAGCTAAACTACTACCTCTCACCATGCACAAAACTCAACCCAAAATGGATGAAAGAATTAAACCTGCAACTATAAAATACATAGAAGAAAATATAGACAAAATACTACATGACATACATTGGAGTAAGATCTTTAAAGACACATCACCTAAAACAAAGAAAAAGAAGGAAAGGCAAACATCTGGGGCTACATCAAATTAAAGAGCTTCTGTACAGCAAAAGAGACCTTATCCATAACAAAGAGACACCCCACTGATTGAGAAAAAAATTTGCACTCCATACACCTGATAAGGGACTGATCACAAAGCTCTACAAAGAATTCACACAGCTCAACAAAAATAAACAATCTGCTCAAAAAATGGGCACAAGAACTTAAAAGACACTTCTTCAAAGAGGAAATCCCAACAGGCATATGAAAAAAATGTTCAACATCCCTCATAGTAAGGGAAATATAAATTAAAACTACAGTGAAATACCACCTTACACAGTAAGAATGGCACATATTAAAAAAAACTAGCAACTACAAATGTTGACGAGAATGTGGTAAAAAAGGAACTGTCCTAAACTCTTGGTTGGAATGCAACTTAATCCAAACACTATGGAAAGCTGTATGGAGGTTCCTCAGTCTACTAAAAATGGCACTACCATATGACTCAGCAATCCCACTCTTAAGAATCTACCCAAAGGGCACAAAACATTAATTCAAAAGAATACATGCACCCCTATGTTTATCGCAGTACTATTTATAACAGGTAAGACTTGGAGTCAACCCAAATGCCCCAAAATAGACAACTGGATTAAGAAGACGTGGTACACATACACAATGCAATACTATTTAGCAACCAAAAAAGTTAAACTAATGCCATTTGCAGAAACATGGATTGAATTTGAAGGGATTATGCTCTGTGAAATAAGTCAGAGGGAAAAAGAAAAATACCAGATGGTCTCATTTATAGGAGAAATATAAGGTATGAAAAAGAAAAAAATAATATAGCATCAACAACAACAAAACAAATCAAATATAATCAGACAACTACAAATCATAGACATTCTTCAGGGAAGAGGGAAACATTGAGATCAAGACGAGAATGGGAAGAGCACAAGGGACTATGTGATGGTGCATGGGTGAATTGGTGGTGGAAATTCTGTGGGGATTACACCTAGAACAGTGAACAAACATTGTAGTAAATAAATACATAAATAAATATTTAAAAAGGATGTCATTAAGATGTTTTATAAGCATCTTTTATGGCTGTATTGGAAGGAAGGGAGGGAGGGAGGGAGGGAGGGAGGGAGGGAGGGAGGGAGGGAGGGAGGGAGGGAGGAAGGAAGGAAGGAAGGAAGGAAGGAAG
>JAGFMF010011399.1:3012357-3028459 GCA_019455555.1 Galemys pyrenaicus
GGAAGGAAGGAAGGAAGGAAGGAAGGAAGGAAGGAAGGAAGGAAGGAAGGAAGGAAGGAAGGAAGGAAGGAAGGAAGGAAGGAAGGAAGGAGGGAAGAAGATCAAAACCCTGGAAATCACTGAGTTCTTACGTCTTTACAAAAGGTTCTTCTGTGCTAGATTATGCATCTAAATGAAATGTGACATATAAAGAAATGGTGAAGTTGCAAGAGATTTTGCCAAACTATCAATAATGTTCATTAAAAAAATCAAATCAGCCATGCTAGACGGGATTAGCTTTGCATTGTCTTCATTAAAAACATGGTAAACATTGCCATGCAATAAGAGAAATTTAAAGAATAAGTAGCCAGGGATTTCTTCTCCAGGAAAATGGAGAGAAATAATTTCTCTCTCCTTCCTACTAAAAACAACTAAAATCTAAGGATATTACATTAAAACAAACAACACTAAGCATAAAAAATATTCTGAAAGATGGGGAGGATATAGAACACCACCTTGGAACCCAGGAAATAACATGTTGATAAGATCCCTAGGATTTCTCTCTGCACTAAAGATCCTAGTCTTCGAGCTAAAGAACCTGACAACCAAAAATGTTAATGATACAGACAGCAAAATCCTCAACAAAATCCCACTGTGCCTAGTCAAAAGACCAGACTACTCACAGTCTAGAAAGATAAGAAAATGTTTAGACAAAACCACCCTACCAAATTCAAACTCCACAGGATAAACAAAGTTCTACTTCTACTCATGTGGGCAAGGCTAACGGGGTTCCCAGATACCCAGAGGAAGAAGAGGCTCAGTAGGAATTCAGGGTTTACTTTCCCACCTATCCTGTGGTGTTACTGAGATCTTCTATGTCATTGTGACATCTGTGGAGACTTGTTTAAATGTTCTGAAGGGCTCGAAGCTCAAACCTAAGCAAGTGAGCCCAGTCTCACAGACCAAATTAATTGGTGCAAATCACACTGTTTTTTAAAACAGTTTATCACTGAAAACACAGTAAAGCATGGGGAAAGAGAAAGTGAAAGCCAAGGGACTTCACATAGAGTGTAAGGGAGATTCATGATCTGTATTCTGGGGCACACAAACCTCACTCATCCAAACATTCTGTCTGTCATATCAGCTTTCTTGTAGTTACAGAGAACTTAGATTCAAACAGTGGGGCTCACATATAGGAAGTCCTTTGGTCAATACTATACTTGCTTTTATGGGGACAATGAGTGACAAGCAATGTGGCACTGCTGTAGCTTGATTGGCAGTCATAGGATCAATTTATATTTCTTGGGCAGAGGGCATTTGGGTCCCTAATGGCTGTCCCCAACATGTGGATGACTTAAAACCTCATGAAAGTACCCAAGTCCACTGAGTGTATCTGAAGCATCTACTGATCCTCATATACACATCATGGATAATTTACTTTACCATGGATAAGTATCTTTAGTCCTCTCACCTTTTCTATATTTGACACACATGGTCTACTTCTTACTGCTTGTTTTCTGTTTATATCTGAACACAGTTTTTATGAGCTACTTATACATTTAAAATATTTTAAAAGTTCTGTGTTTGACAACTGGTAAAATGTGCTCCAAAGCAAACACACAATATGATATAAAGAAAAATAAAGATTAAATGATAGCTCAGCCAGTACCTTTTAGAGCAGGCACAGTGTAAGGTCAGCCCTATCACACTCAGTATCAGTGTCAGCACGCCACACCCACCCCTGAAGTACCTGTCATCCTTTACCCTAGACCACGCCCCTCTCCCCACTTTGTTCCTACCCCACCTACTCCCCCTTCAGTAGCTTTAATCCTTCCATCCTATTTCTAGGGTTTGTTTTGGTTTAGTTTTGTTTCTCTATCTTCTGCATATGAGTGGAGACACCCATCATTTGTCTTTCTCCTCTGACTCAATTCTTTGACTTACTCGTTTGGATAAGATAGCTATTTTAACAATGTTAATGTTTCCCATCCATGAGCAGGGAATACCTTTCCATTTTTTTTTTTTTTGAGTCTTCTTCATTTCTTTTAACAAAATTTTACAATTTTCATTTTACAGTTTTTTTCACCTTCTTATTTATGTTGACTCCTAGATATTTATTTTCCTGGAATTGTTTTATTGATTTGTTTCTGTATTAGGAATACAAGAGATTTTTTACATTGAATTTGTGCACTGCTACTTCACTAATTCATTTTTTCTAGTCATTTTTCTGTTGTATCCTTAAGGTTTTCTATGTGTACTTTCATTTGCTTATATTTTAAACATTGAAAGGCATTTTGACTTTCTCACCCTAATTTTATAATTTCTCTTGCTTTTATTCTTAATAAAAAAGTATAATTTTTAAAATAAGTTTCAGTCTTAAGATCCTCTTAATCAAAACTTGTTTTGATGTAGCTAGAATATATCTGTATTCTTTAATATCCTTCTTTCAGGGATAGATGCTTTCTCTTCTTCACACCAATAATCACTCTTAACTTTCTAAGAAAATGAGAAGTGTACTAATTTGATCTTTATTTATAAAACCTGCCACAAAACTGGCAAAAATAAGTGCCGAGAAAGATATGGAGATAAAAGAACACTCTTACACTGTTGGTGGGGATGTAAACTCTTATAATCACAATAGGAAGTTGTGTTGAATACATACAAATTACTAAAAATGGATCTACCATAAGACCTAGTGATTCCACTCCTAACAATCTACCTAAAGGATACAAAAACATTAATTCAAAAGGAAACCTGAATCTCCTATGTTTATTGTGGCACTGTTTAAAATAGCTAAGATATGGAAACAACCTTATGCTCAAAAACAGATGAATGGATCAAGAAGGTACAACATACATACACAATGGAATACTACTGAGCAATTAAAAAAATAAGTTCATGCCATCTGAAGCAACATGTATGGAGCTGGAGGGGTTATGTTCAGTGAAATAAGTCAGAAGGAAAAAAGAAAAATATCAGAAATTTACACTTATAGGGGGAATATAGGGAAACTGAACAAAAGGTCAGGAAAAAAACCCAAAACTTTCAGGCAAACTGTGTATCTGATATATACAACAGGGAAGGATGTGGGAGAGGGGTCAAAATGCATGCGGGAATAGCACAGGGGAGTATGGTGAGGGTTCATGGGTGATTTGGTGGTAGGAGATTTACAGGGACTACACATGATGAAAAAAGTCAAATATTGTACAAAAATGAATGATGTAAGAAAATAAAAAGAAAGAAAATTTAAAAAAGAAAATTTTTAAAAAGTTAACTAAAATAGAAATACTTATATTGAAAAACAATTGTTGTTTATCTAAAATTCAAAAATAACCTTTCATATACAAACAATAATGTCTTCTGAAAAAGGGTTTGTTTCCTGAATATTGATGGAAAACTCCACCTAATCAATTATTAAGCTAAAAAGCATAAATACACTTTTCCCTACTACTTTCTGGATATTGTTTTATAAATGATATACCATTAATCCCCACCAAATCACTCATGTCATTATTCTTCTCCCCAATCTATAGATGAAAAATAGTGTGGCTTATAGAAATGAGGTAGTTACCCCTAAATAAGAGTTGGATTTGAAGATGCAAATCTAATTTATCCAAAAAACAAAAGTTACACACCAAGACACATTGGCTTGTGTATTTCAAATGACATGAAAATCAGATTCCAATACACACAGCAATATTTTACTGATATCCAAGAATCCACAGAGATCATACTATTTCAAGCCATCTTGTTACAGCAGGATATAGTCTGATTAATTTACCATGAATATGAGTGCCTGTAATCATTGCTGTGTTCTATGCATGCTGCACACACCAAGGTTATCTGTGTTAGACAAACATGCTCTCCCATTCAGAGGCAATGGTTTAGTAATGAGCATACTAAAGGAAAATCAAGATATATTTCTGGCTGGCAGTTGGCAGACTTCTCACAGACGCTTCCCGGAGACAAGCATTGAGATCTGCTTTACACAGGGCCAGTCTTCATGGGGACTCTGTGGTTGCCACTGAAATTCCTATATGCATTTCACTGCTTCTTCTTGTATAGAGTAATAAAGATTTCACTGGTAATTATTTCCTGCCTTCCTTCCTCTTAACAAGCTTGATATCACTGTGCAACCACACTTCAGCCACTCCAAAAAGCCTCTCATCTTTCTTTATCCACTTCTACTTCACCTGCTGTATTGCTGCTATTAATAATAGTAGCTGCCATACATTGGTTTTACCTTGTGTTAAGTGCTTTTCTATTATTTAGTCAATTCATTTCTTTCAATTAACCTATTATGTAGGCAATATTTTTTTTTTTTCCATTTAGCAGTTGGGAAAGTAGCAAAAGAGAGGAGGAAACAGAGAATAAGGGGCAGAGTTGGACCTCTCAAAGCTTATTCTTTATATAGTACATTACATGACAAAACATTACCATTTCTAGACAAAATATCTTAGTATGATTAAAGTGTACATAGTTTTTGAAGAACATAACTTTTAAAATGTCTTGTTATTGAAGTATGCTTTACACAGGAAAATAGAAAGTACAGAGCTTGGTGAGCTTCTGTAATATCAATATACCATCACCATCACCAACACACAGGTAAAGAAAAAGCACATTACTGGAAACCCCCACTCTAGTTCCTCACTACAGTGAAATTAATTTTAGAGATTACAGCAAATGTGTTGGTCACAGGTTTTTCACAGCTTCCAGTGACAGCTGAGCTAGAGGAATATCATTGCAAAGTAAGTAGCATGAGGTCCATTGCATACCCCAGAGTGCATGGCGAGATGCAGGACAATTTCATCAGTAATATTTGGAGATCTTAAAAGCTGGAAGAATTCCAAGTCAATATAACCTGACTATGGGGTCACAATTGATTGCCACATGTTGGGGTGGATTCTGTGATCTACACGAGTGCTACTATAAACCCTAAGCTGCCACCCGAGGCTAGCCTACCACCAAGACACTATTAAATCATAGAGTAACATGTTAAGTTTCTACCCTGGGAAGTATTAACTTCTGAAGAAGCAGAATCAGTGTTGGATATAGATGAATGCCTTTTAATAAAATGGCAAAAATTTGACTACTAAAGAAGCTGAAAAGATTAGAGAGAAATTTTAGGAAACCACAAAACCCTCATAAGGAAATATCTTCAAGTGAAAGTATCAGTCAGATACATCTTTTTTTTTTTAATAGTCAAGATGCTCTCTATAACTATATTTGCTTTGATCCAGTTAAATATGAAAAGATTGATATCTTAAAGGTATGGTTTGGTACTGTGTACCTCTTTGGGACAGTATGTAATAGATGGTTAATAAAAACACATATAGAATATAGAGAAAAATGTCATTCCATCTCAGTACTTTTCAGGCTTAAATGGAACAACAATGGTCTGGTTACATGACATGTCTTAATGTCTGTTCCACAGTGACAGCATGAGAAAGAGATGCAGAAGATTGTGTGTGAGTGTGTGTGTGTGTGTTTGAGAGAGACAGAGAGAGCGAGTGAGAGAGAATACACAGAAAGATGGTGAGGATTCAGTTTAATAAATCTTTATAGTGCGTGCTATATACTATAGGCCATATGCTATAACCTGAACTAAAAAGATCTTTTTGCATTATAGATGAGAAAAAAGAAAATGTATTTTCTATAAAATATATTGATATTGACTATCATGAAAGGTGATGATGTAAGGTATAGGAAAAAGGGCACCTAGAATAATGAGTTGACCTGAGGATTTTCTAGAGGAGTTGACACTGAATTAAGTCTGTCAACTGAAGCAAGAGAAAGGCATTCTAAACAGGTAGATTAGCCCATCAAGGGCTCAGAGCTAAAAAAGAAAAAAAAAATATATGATGCATTCAAAACCCATAAATTAATAAGTGTTCCAGGAGGCCGGGGATATCAGCAGTGAAGGTCTTGAGGGTATTGCATGCATGGCAGGCACTGGGACTTGGGTATTAATCCAGGGTCAATGTGAAGCCTCTTAGGGCCACAAAGGTGGCATTTGAAGACTTGAGTATTTGGGAGATGTATAGAGATAAAGATTGAGGTGTCAAGACTTGAGACTGAGAACAAAAGAAGAGTATATTTTAGATACTGATAATTGTATAATTATATAAAATTGTAAAATATAATAAAAATTTGATGATTATTTTGTGCTTAAGAGGCCTGGGCCCTGAAGGCCTTAGAGAGGCAATCATTCCTTGGGTTCACTCATATGAAATAAGTAGGTGGTTTATTTTCATAACATGCAGTGATAAAGGTGTGATTGCTATAGACCCTGCATTGTCAGCAGCCAAGGGCAAATGTTGTCATGGCCTTACTCCTGACTCAGTGAAGTCAACGCTTTTCTTGTGAAAATGGTTGACATTTTTAAAAGTTTTTTTTTTTTTTATTTCAGCAAACATTTTGGGAGCATAGAAAAAATTCTAATAATATTCAAAAATATAACAATAAAATGTTAAAATATAAATTTAAAGTTGTCTCAGTGTAATTTATCTCACCCAGTATTGGCCAAACACATCTGACCAAAGAAATGTGTGTGTGCATGTTGATATGTGTGTGTTTTCTTTTTTTTTTTCTGTCATAAGTAAATGTATTGTATTTTTAAATATTAACTTTTTAATTTATATATATTTGACATCAATTGTAATCCCCATGTATCACCATATCACCATATCACCAGTGCACCATCACATCAGTCCCTCATGCTCCCGTCTGCCCTCAACCCTCACCCTCTTCCCTCCCCACCAAGTGTCCCCAATTTGTCCTTGTCTTTTCATTTTTGGTTTTTGTGTCTTTATTATTGTTGTTATTATTGTTCTTATTCCTTTCCTTGATCCTTATTTGGTCCCCTTATATTCCTCCTAGGGGAGGAACCATCTGGTATTTTTCTTTTGCCTTCTGACTTACTTCGCTGAGCATAATCCCTTCCAGTTCCATCCATGTTCCTATGAATATGTCAAGCTTTTCATTTTTGATTGATGAATAGTATTCCATCGTGTATATGTACCATAGCTTCCCATCATTCTGTGTGTTTTCTAAGTAGTACATATTATCAAATTCTTCAGAAAATATCTCAGGCATACAATCAACACAAAGTGGATTAACAAATTAAATGTAAGACTTAAAACTATAAACTAGAAAAAAATACAGGAGAAGTAGTTTGCTGATGTTACTGTTCACAGTGATATTTTGTATAACCTAGGCAACAAACATAAAATAAAGTGGGACCACATCCAGATTAAAAAATTCTGTACTACAAAGGAAATAAAATGAAATGGTCACCTACTAGATGGGAGAAAATATTTGTAAACCCTCCATCTAAAATGTAGTGAACATCTGTAATACTATAAGGCAGCCAAGCAACTCAGTAATAAAATATGACTACATAACTGAGGCCCCTAGAGAGGGACACGGGGTGGGGGAAGCCTAGGAGGTGGTACCCCAGTGGTCTGTGATGGAGCACTATCTATACTTTGGTGGTGTGGTGACACAGCTCTGAATGGGTGCTATTCTATTCCCCTAAGTAACGTATTTCAAACCAATGTTACCTCAACTAAAAAAAAAAAGTCTGATTCTACAGCAGTCCTCAATATCAAATATTTCCTTAATAGAAAACAAATATGTTAAAATAGAAACTAAAATTTATAGAATATTTAATATGCACCCTATATATGAAAGACATCTTTCACGTGTCATTTCAACATCATCACAACTTTAATTATGTTTCTATCTATATTTATAAATAAGACTAAGACCAACCAGGTAGTATGTAGTGGAGTCAAAATTAGATGGGTTTGAGTTCAATAAAATATAATTCAGTCCCACGGAACTTACAAATAAAAAAGACCCTGTGACTGTAACAAGATTATTAAAATAAAAGTATTTCCATAACTGGCACAAAACACTAGAATCTGAATTTAGAGTAAGCATATTTTGACACAATTTAATGAATCTGGGACAAATCTTTACTAATTTTTTTCACTTTCTTCTTTTTTATTCTTTTTTTAAAAAATATTTTACTTATGTAAACAAGAACTGGGATACAGGCTAGAGGTGTGGAGGTGACAGAATTCTCCAGAGACAGAGTGGGGAGCCGAACAGGCAGACTGACTGAAATACACTGCTGAGGGGAGCAGCGGGCAAGATGGAAGAGGTCTGCTATGTCTTGTGGGTCACCTCCCTGGCCAGGGATTGAACTCGCACTGCAATGGCTGTGGATGCTTCATAGTGTGGTGCTAATCCCTTTGTGCCACCATGGAGGCCCTCACTTTATTCTTGTAGATTGAGTATTAGTCAAGAAATAGCTGAGGTCAATTGAATGTTCTGATTATTTTAGTGACATTACAAGTGCTGAAGAACTTTCCTTAGTTACCAGTCACATTCCAAATAATCAAGCTTTCATATATACTTTCTTTACAAAGTATTATGACAAATATTTTACCCTTTGCTTTGACTGTTGTAAAGACCAAGCTCTTGACCCAGCATAGATATGCGATGGTAAAAATTTCCCTGATCCCATTCTAACACTTGCCATTTCTTTTTCTTTTCACTTTATATTTCCCATCCTTTATTTTAACCCAGTTTCACTGCCTATGAATTTAAGAAATATATTCTGTGTATGTTTATTTAAAATTATCTCATTTATGTTTGATCATAAACAAGAATACAAATACATGAAGACATGGAGACACTCATCCTAAAACATACGATAACTTCACCAAAGTATAAACAAAATAGTACCAGAACTTTTCATTTTCAGAACAGCTCTCTTTTTTTTGAGTTGATCAAGGAAGTGATTGGGGTTAGGGTGGCAAAGATTAGGAACACAGCATAGGGATCCTAGGAATTGAGTGTAAACTTCTCCCTGCCATAGTTCAACCTTGCTGATAAGGCAGAAGATCTCTGTTTAAATGGTATATTTTGTCAGAATCACTCATTCTGATACATAACTAGAAGCAAACACACTCTAATGGTAGCGTGTTCTGAAGCAGATAGTTAATCCCTAACATATTAGCTATAGGCAACTTATTTCTATGTCACTCAGAATAATTTTCACCGAGAGAAAAAGAATGGGTAATGTAATCAACATTTGCTTTCCATGAACTCTTCTTTATTGTCGAGAAGATCCCATGGCTTGAAGAAATTTTGACCAAAGTATATCATTTGTCTGGTTGTCTTCTTCACGGCAGTTACAATGAGCTAATCATTTATTTATTTTTTTTCCTCACAAGCAACTGTTTCTGTTTATGCTTTGGGGTATGGGATTTTGTTCTCAAGTTCAGACTGAAATATAGTTGAACGCAAATATTTTTTCCAAATAAAGCAAAGTTCAGAAGTACTTAGATAGATTTAAATAATTTTAACAATTTCTCCAATAGGAAAAAAAAGAGAGAGAACAAGTTTTATAGGAAAACACTCATTATAATCAAACCAATAGAATGTACCACTAGGTTTTTTTTTTATTTTTTAGATTTGTTTTTAACTTATGCATACAAGAACTGGGGTACAGGCCAGAGGTACGGAATGGGTGAGAGGATTCACCAGAAACAGAATGGGGGATAGAAATGGCAGGTTGCCTGAAATACACTGCTAAACCGAGCAATGGGTGAGACCCGAGAGGTCTGCTGAGCCATGTGGGTCATATCCCTGGCCAGAGATCGAATTCCTTGTGGATAGCTTCATAGTGTTGCAACTTAGCACCTTGAGCCATAAGGGAGGCCCTGAGAATGTACCATTAGTTATTAAGGGTTTTTCAATGAATAAGAAAATGATTAAATTACATTTTACCCATCTGAAAACTCTGCAGATGTTTTGAACCCATCATAAGGAGGGAGGTGTAATTTAAATTTGCATCATTCTTTCAGTAAACTTGGATCTCTGATAAAAGGTCTGATCTTTCAGCTGGTGGTTTAGAATTTCAGTCAATTTTGTTTAAATTATTAGAACATATTATGGGGAGGGGCCTCCTTAATGTCTCAAGGGGTTAACACTCAGCACTATGAAGCTCTCCGTAGCCACTGCAGCATGATTATCCTCGGCCAGGAAGGTGACCCACATGGGCACAGCAGACCTCTTCTATTTCAACTGCTGGCCCCCTTAGCAGTATATTTCAGCCTGCTCTATTCCATACCTGTCTCTGCTGAATTCTTGCACAGACCACCCCCTCCCCCAGCACTGGCTGGCACCCCAGCTGTTGTATGCATGAATAAATAAATCTTAAAAAAAAGAACATTATGGGGAGAAAGAACAAGAGTTGAAGAAATTTACAATAGAAAAAAAAACATAGTAAAGAGATTATTTGAAAAGTAACAATGCAAAGTTCATCAATTATATATTTTCACTAGAAAGAGTAGCACTAGTAAAAGAAACAGGAAAAATTCCTGTTTCTTTGGATTACTTATGTACCAAATTCACTGTAAAAATATTGGCTAACTATATATCCTTCTTCAAATAGTCCTCCTAAATGCTCAAAGAAATAATCAGTATAAGCAAAAGGACCGGGTAATTTTAAAGACAAATGACAATTTCATGATTTCACTTTTATCCTGAAAGATCAGAACATAAAACGTGACAAATAGTCTTTGATATCAACAGACCAAAATAAATACTAAATCTAGCAATATTTAGTGGGAAGTTAAACAAATTACACATCCTCTAAGTCTCAGTTTCCTCTACTGTAAAATAAAAATAATAATATGATGGAGTGTTTCTGGAGATTGAAAATAACTTATACAAAATTTTTGATACATTTCACATTCTTCTATTATTACTTAAAATTCCTTTTATAAATATTTTTATGATGTCCACATTCTCCTACCCCTAGCTCCAATACAGTTAAGGAACAGTCAAATTCTTTTTACATATTTGCTGAATATGATTTAATCAGTTTTTTAAAAAGAAATCTCACATACAAAATTATATTTAACATAGTTCAAACTTATAGTTACCTTCTATCAATTTGATCACATTGAAACAATTTCTGTCTGCCTTCTCTTGCTGTACCTAAAAAGTAAACATATAAACATATATAATCTAGAACAGTTAATGAAAAATGTAGAGAACTCAAGAGATGAATAACATGTCTCCCTAAATCAACGATAAATCTGAAAACAGTGTACTGACAGCCTTTTACAGTGATAAAATATGAGCTTATAGTAACAGGAAATCTGGCATTGGATTTTCAGTGTTCACATTTTGTGCCCATTATGAAGTGGCTGCAGACATAAATTGAATCCATTCACTGCTTGGGTAAAGGTCATCAGAGAAAATCAGCTCAGAGCCTGGTGACCAATAGGGCTTTGTATGTCCTATTACCAATCCTGAAAATTTCTATTGGTGATCACACAAGGTTTAAGTAGAATTTATTTTGAAACTGGTTCTATTTAAGTGCAGATGAGCCCAAGGCAGGGGTCATAATCTGTTTGAAATCAAAACCCTTGATGATAATTATAAAGTATCCTCCACCATCATTTCACAACTGATTGACTCAGGGCTTACCAAGTATCTGTCTTATTCCTGAATGTAATGCATCGTCAATGTTACTTACATTTTGTATGGTCATTATAGTTAACTGTAGGCAAAAAAAAAAAAAAAATTGTCATTTTTGAAGATGCAACAAAATGCTGATCCTATGCCGAGATTAGAGATTGCACTCAGTCACAGACACCATTTGGCTACATTTCCTTTGAGTCCTGATTTGAGCTTTTTGTGTGTGTAGAACTAGGGTGCAGGCCAGAGGTGTGTGGGGTGAAAGGAGTCACTAGAGACAGAATGGGGAGCAGAACGGCAGATTTATTTTAATACACTTGTGATGGGAGTGGTGGGAGTGGCAGGACAGGTCTGCTGCACCATGTGGTTGCGAAACAAAGTCAAATCTGTCACAATGAGAGCACTGAGACTTAATCCCTAGGCCACCAGGGAGGCCCTGACTTAAGATATTTTCAACCGGGCACTCATTTCTCCTGCGCGCCTACGTGCATGCATGATAACACAATAACTACAACAATTGAAGAGTCTGATGTTGTGGTACACTGAACATCTTAGCACTTGAGATGGGGTTGAGTCTTTCCCATCAAAATGCATTTTAATTTTGTTTTTATCAAAATATACATTTTCAAAAAGACATTCATAAACCAACAAAACTCCAATGAGATTTTTCCCCTTTAAACAGAAATGAAAGGCATATATCTGAAATTACCCACTATGTAGTAAATGGAAAAAAAAAAGAAAGTTAGTTTTACAACACAATTACTTTATTTTACTGCAGTACAAACATTGAGTATTACAAGGTAGCAATCAATAGAGAATCAAATATATAAATATTTTTAAAATCATAATATGGTTATGCACATTTGGAATTTACATTGAAATTAGAATGAAATTACTTGGCTGACTCCTTTGTAATAAAGTGAAACATGGAATGCTATAGTTGTAAATTTCCTTATAAACAAACATCTATAAAATAATTTTGCAAGTAATATTAGAATGAGGAGTAAGTGTGTAGAAACATACAGAAAGAACATGTTCTTTTTTAAATCTCAATTCCCTTAATTGTTGTCATTGCAGTGCTTTCTCTCATCAAGCCTAAGTCATCAATTTAGCTTTAAATGACCAATGAATAAATAATATTAAACTCCAGTTGTTTTGCGCCAACCTCTACTCTTGCTGATAAGCCAGATGGTAACTTGCAATAAAGTGAGCGTGCATAATCAAAATATCAGGTGCCCTGAAAATGGCACTTGGTGTTTTGGTTCCAGTCCTGGTTTCACCACTTACTGACTGTATGACCCTAAACAAATACCTTTAGCTCTCTGATCTTAGAGTCCTTGTCCCTAAAATGATTATTCAATGACCTCATGAGATTATCCCAAGGCTATAATGGAGAATACTGACATTAAACTAACTAATGCAAAGCAAAACCCATATTGGGATCTTAGACTGACCCCATATTTACAGGAAATAAAGAAGTGAACATGAAGCGCTGGAACCTAAAGGAAATAAACATCAAGGTGCAAAGTCTGAGAACTGAAAACATGGGCATCTTGCTCTATTAACAAACAGATTCAAGGGGGTTGTTTTAATTCAACTAAATTCTCAGCCTTTAATTCCCATCTCCTATGGGAAATGACACAGTCTCTAAGTTTCAACTGACTTGTCAATACTAAATTTCTCAATTTTCCCCCTAGGCAAACAATAGTTCATTCGTCCCTGCTCCCATGTCATGATGGATATGATACCATTATGGCTTTATTTCCTTCTGCCTTGTCAGTGTATTGTATCCATGTATGTGTCATCCTTTAGACTCTAGACAGACATGACTGTCTATGTCTCCACTGTATCTATAAAATGGGGTACCAGCCCACCTGTATCCTTTTTTTTTTAATATTTTCTTATTCATCATACAAGAACCGGAGTGTAGGCCAGAGTTGTGTGTGTTGGGAGGTGCAGGGGAAAGGGGGCAATTTGAAAAGATTCACCAGAGATAGAGTGGGAAACAGAACAGGCAGATTGACTGAAATGTTCTGCTGAGGAGAGCAGTGGGTGAAGCAGGGGAGGTCTGCTTCTACATGTGGGTTAGCTCCCAGGCCAGGGATCAAACTGAGGCTGCAGTGGCTACAGAGGGCTTCATAGTACTATACCTTAACCCCTTGTGCCATCAGGGAGCCCCAACCCACCTGTATTCTTAACCTATTCTAATACACTCTCACATTGAACAGCAGAATAATAAGTTATACGTCTGTTCCCCAAAATACCAACTATATGCTGTAAAAAAATGAAACTATTAGTTTCAGTCACAAAATGAGACACTCATGAACTAAAGGGAGGCTGATCTTCAAACTAGAAATATTTTCAAAAGCATTCACTATGTTGGTGATTTTCCTCAATATCAAAGGCCTTTCTCTATACTGTTTTGGTTCATGTTATGTCAGAATGTGGGGAACAGACCCATCTCTCTCAAAAGTAGTTATGTTTTAATAAATTTTACCCATATTTTACCCAAGATAAGAATTTATTCACTTAGATTAAGACATTGAAAAGACACAATACTTGAAGTACTCATTATCGGTGTTTTCTTATGATTATTTTTTTTTCACTATGAGGAATTACTATAATGTGCAAAATCAGAAAAGAAATTTCCATGATTAACAGTCGGTTATTCCAAACTCTTCTGATTTACACAGAACAGAGAAAACAGCTCCTACCAAAACCATAAAGTGTTTTGTTGTTCATTTTTTGTTAAATCTATTTTCAATAAGGAGGATCACTTCCTTCCCAGTTTTTTTGTTTTGTTTTGTTTTAATCCAGGTATATATGACCGGTAGTTTCAGGTATACAGAATGTGGATTTGTTACATTTATCTTTGAAGTATTATTTGTATTGCTGTGTTAACTAACACTTCTATCACATCACATAATTATCACCTTCACTTTGTGGTAGGAAAAATTAAGATCAAGTCTTTTAGCACATTTGATATTTACAATAAAATATTGTTACAAAACACTATACTGTGACTTACATCTAAGGATGTTTTATCTGCTACTTTCAAGTCTAACCTTAAACAACATTTCCCTAGTTCTGCCACCCCATCCTCTGGCAAACACATTTCATTCTCTTTTTATGATTCAGATATTTTTAGGTTCCACATATAAGTGATTTCATACAGTAATTATCTTTCTCTTTTTGACCTCTCTCAGCATAATATCTTATATAGCATAGCTGAATTATATATAATATATAAATTATATAATACATAATATATATTACATATAATATATAATTATATATTATATTATATATGGTATTATTATATATTATATTATAATTATATGTTATATTATATATAATATATAATTATAGTATATATTATATATAATAATATATTATATATAATACATACATATTATATATACATACATATTTTATATATATCTATATGCATTCTAAATTATTTTTGTAGTTGATCTTTCTGAACTCTGGTTATTGTACATGATTTGAAAATTCACTTGTAAACATTGATATCACCTGAATAAATTTTTCCCAGTTAAAAAAATGTTTTTGGTTTTGGGGGCCGAGGTAGGGACTCCAAGAGTACAATGAGAAAGAGCTCCAGCTGTCGACTTCAGTACCAGGACAGCTACAGCTTAACAATTGTTTTCATACTTCCCATCAAATTAGGATTTATCATATACATAACACACAAGCATATAAACAGAATTATTTAATAAGGATAGATTTGAATATATATGTATATATGTATATTTGAATATATATGTATTTGAAAAAACATTTAGGATAATAAAACTTATCAAATAAAACCTGTTTTGCAGAAGCTACTAGGTCTAGCTAAAGCTGGTCACTTTTAAGTATTATATGAAAACATCCATCATGCATTTTCCTCCTGGTGTATTTTTACAAACTTGCTACATGCTCATGTCAAAGACTAAGTTTCCCTAAATAGTAGAACAACAGAAAACAAACAAGAGGAGAAAAAAATAATGAAGTAAATAAAAACTCACATTTAATGGGCCTCTATTGTCAGTCCACTCAGTGCTAAAGGATTCAGAGTATCTCCAGTAACTAGCCCAACATGAGTCTCAGAGGAATGGGTATCACCTAGTCTATAAAGTATTTAGAGGTGCAAATTTTAACAGGGCTGGGTGGAGGAGGGTAAGGATTGTTCCGTCCTGGTTGAATTTAAAGTTTGTTTCAGCAGTGGTTTGTTGGCGCAGTGGGTTGAGTGCCACACTGTGAAGCCTTTATTGCACAGCAGCACAAGTTGGATCCCTGGCCAGGGAGGGGACCCACATGACACAGCACACCTCTCCTGCCTCAATGGCTGCTCCCCTCAGCTGTGTATTTCAGTCAATCTGCCTGTTCTGCTCCCCACTCTGTCTCTGGTAAATCCTTTCACCTCCTTTGCCTCTGGCCTGTACCCCAGTGCTTGTATGCATAAATAAATAAATCTTTTTAAAAAAGATTCATAGGTGCTCTTATTAAAAAAATAATAATAAGGAGGGGGGAAAAAGATGGCGACAGAGAGACAATAGGCTCAGAAAGCTCCTGGAAGATACAGGAAAAAGGGAAAAAATACAGCAGGCCCCAGTAGGAA
>JAGFMF010011399.1:3035214-3085138 GCA_019455555.1 Galemys pyrenaicus
AGAGGGTGCACAAGGGACTGAGGTGATGGTGCACGGGTGAAATGGTGGAGGGTACTCCCTGGGGACTACAAATGATGTCAAATATAACTAATAAAAAAAGAAAAAAATAATAATAATAAAGTTTGTGTCTGCAGGAGTAAGTCTGGGGGTTGTGATAATCTCTTTTCATCAAATAATATTCTCAACAAACAATCAGGAAAATGGAGATGAAGTATTTGTGAAGGTTTAAAGTCTCTTCCACTGTCCTTCATGTTATTTGTTTGTTTGCTGTGATGTCTAAGGAGAAGACATTGAAAAGAGTTCTGAGTATTTCTGATTCTAAGGCATACAGCTAGCTTGGAACAACTGGCACACTGTCCAATACATTATATAGAATAGCACCAATGTTCCAAATTCTAGAGTCTACACATGATTTTTCTCCTTCCTTGTATATTCTGACTTTTGCAGTGACCACTTCAGTCACAAAACTTCCTCAAGTTGCAGCTCCTTCCATAATCATGAGTTTTTCCCTCTCATAATTTCCAAGTCTTAGTCAAAGTATTGTGTGCCTGTGCCCACCTATATTTAAAACATTCTAATTGTTCGCTCACTCAGAAGGTCCTGGGGTTTCTATTTAGTGAGAGTCAGCTAGGACAGTGTAGTTGCTGCAAGCTTATAAACTAGTAGGAAGGGAAATATGTCCCCAGGGCTTGTAATAGGGATGAAAACTGGTCCTAACTAGATAGGGCTATTGAAACCCCAATGTTTATTTAACTTTTTCCTTGCATGAGACTTCAGAGATAAACTTCAGTTTCAGCAAATTTATTGTTATGGCAGTTGTTCAAACTTCTAAAAATGTCCTGATATTCATGAACTGAAACATGTTCGTAGGGGGAATTCTGAACAATAAATTAAAATTAGAATAGCCTTAGTAGGCTGATTCCAGGAAACTCCATATATAGGGAGTTTCATCTGTTTCATACAAAATACTGTCTTAATATTCTGCTTAACTGACAATGAATTGCAGACAAACCATGACCAGTTTCACATTTGATTAATAGTGGATTTTTCTTGAGAGATCTTTTTTCTGAATTTTGAATGTCTGAGATTATATAAGATCCCATTACCTAACTGAGAAAAAGAGTGTCACTGGGACTGGAAAATGAAAAGAAGGTATACATTTTTACTATTCCAGGTATCAAATTCACATTCAAGGCATTTTCTAACACACTTACTTTCAGAAATCTTCACATTTTCCTGAGGGGCAGGTAAGCATTTTTATCCCAATTTTACAGATGAAAAACTTGAAACCCAAGGTTAAGTGACTTGCTTGCAGCAGCACTGGGAGCCAATGTCAAGATCAGACTTCCAACATCAATGTTTGATTGCTTAGACCACTCAACCACGACTCTTTCTAAGTATAACACAAATGTTTATAAAATGGGTTTAACTGCTCTGAGGAATACAAATATTCTGAACTGTATTTTGGGTCAGAATAGACTTTCCACTGCCTGATAATGCCTGACTATATAGAAATAATGAAGACAGAATGATGGCTATTAATTTTAACTGAGGAGGATACTACTATAAATAATTTTGTAGGTTTATTTATTAAACATGCATATTTTGACATATTAATTTAATAAACGTTTAGTAACTAATAGCACAAGCAGAAAATAATCTGATTAAGAATTTTAAAATGTTGGTATATGTACTGTTTGCATTTCTCCAAAGAATATGTACAAAAGGTCACAGGTACTTGGAAAAAAACTTTCAACATTACAATCATCAGGAAATTGTAGATCAAAACTACAGTGAGATATGACCTCACACCTCATATAAAGTGACATATACCAAAAAGATAAGAAATAAAAGGAAATATTGATGATGGGGATGTAGATTGTTGTAGCCAGTGTGGAAAATAGTGGAGGACTCTCAAAAGTTAAAAGGAGAATTACTGTATGATCTAGAAGTGCCTAATCTAGATATATTATCCATTTAAAAAAAAAAAAAACATTAGCTATCTGGTGAGATTGCCCATTAAGAAATAAGAAAAATTCCTTCTAGCTCCATCCATGTTTCTATAAATGGTCCTAGTTTGTCATTTTTGATTGCTGAATGATATTCCATTGGGCAATTACAACCAAAAGCAAACAAAAACTCAACAAGACCCAAAGGTCAAAGATAAACCAAAGGGACCTTGAGGGGGAGGAAGGAAGGGAAGGCAAAGACGGGGATGAGGGCAGAAATAGCACAAGGGACTGAGGTGATGGTGCATGGGTAGAATGGTGGTGGGAACGCCCTGGAGAATACAAATGATGTCAAAATAAACAAACAAACAAACAAACAAATAAATAAATAAAAGAATCCTTTGAGTTAGAGCTCCACTGTAGAAATAAAGAAACCTTAGCCCCCACCAAAAAAATAAAGAAATAATTTTGTATAATCCATATCAATAAAATTAATGATTTTTAAAAAAACAAATAAGAAAAAAATGAAGACACTCCTGGATTTAAAACAAATCAAAGTTAAATAAAAGCATTACTAAAATATATCCTCTATATGAAATGCTAAACAGAGAACTTCAAGATGAAATGAAAAGACAATATACAGTAAATGAAGACTTTTGAAGAAATCATTTTTAAAAAGTCAATAAAGTAAATACAAGTAAATATAAATGCCAGTATGGCATTACCTTTTGTTTGTAACTATTTAAAAACTGCTATAAAGTTAAAGGACAAATGCACAAAGTAATAATCATAAATAATTATAATGTAAAGATGTAATGTGTAAAGATGTAATTTGTGATAACAGCATAGGATACATCTAAACTTCATATAACCAACTTTTTTGTCTGATGTTGAAGCCAGTTGGCATCGGTTCTCATGAGATGTGGTCCCCAAACCTAAACCCACAACTCATCTCTAGGGTTGTGAATCATTATTATCTCAGTAAAAACAATGCAATGAAACACAAGAATAGTCATTCAGATAATGGTTAACACCTGATCAAAGACAAAAAAAAAATCCCCCAAAAACAAACAAAATAAAATATGCAGCCTCTGGGCCACCATTAAGAAAACACATACACATATGCACACACACAAATTAGGAAATAAAAATGGAATAAAATTGATGCAATGAAAAAAATATTGGTACACTGAATGTAGCATTGGATAATTCGGAAAGAGAAATATTACAAAATCTCATTAAAAACTGAATAAAATGGTAAAAAGTAGTTGTTTCTTTGTCAGAAATAAAATTCATTGTAAATGAATTAAATTCAATGTTTAAAGATAGCAAATGATAGAATACATAAATTAATGCATAAATTAATATGAGTCAATTATATGCTAACAGAAACTAACATAAATCCAAAGACATAAAAATGTTTGGAATTAAGCATTGGCCAACAGGAACATTTAAACATATTTATCATCAGGGAAATGCAAATCAAAATCATTTGTGATACTACCTCACATCTGTGAAAAAGGTCCATATCAAACAAAAAAATAAATAAATAAACAAGTATTGACAAGGATACTAAGAGAAAGGAACCTTGACATTTTTTATGAGACTGTAGACTTATTTATCTATGTGAAGGAGAGTTTGGAGGTAGATCAGTATATTAAAATTGGTTCTTCCATCTGACCTGTCAATTTCACTCCTTGATATCTACCCAAAGAATATATATATATATATAATACATTAAAAAAACTGCCACTAATTTGAAAGGATGTATATACTCTCATATTAGTTGTAGTCCTATTTTCAATACCTAAGCTATGGAAACAATCTAAATGTTCAAAGACACAAGTGAATTGGAAAGATAGCCACCCAGTGGAATACTACTCAGCAATAAAAATGGTAAGTGTTAGTCATTCACAAGATATGTTGGACTGGAGGAGACTCTGTCTTGTGAATAAGTCAGAAGGAGAAAGACAAATACTGGATAGTATCACTTACGTGTGTTGCCAGAGGGGTGTCAGATGAGGATGAGGATATCACAGAGTGGGTAGGGAGTATAATGGGCTACAGTGAGGACTATGGACATTTTGGTGGTGAGTATTATGTGGTAACAATAACTGATAGAGGAGATTCTACAACAAAATTATGTAAACCTTGAAAAGCAATGTTACCTCAATAAAATAATAATAATAATAGTACAAGTTAAATAATATGTATCAGAATTAGGAAAACTCAAAAATGTGATGAAATGCAAAAAATTAGCAATGAAAAGAAAACCACATTTAAAAAAGAATTTACCATAGATTACATAGGCCAAAAATTCACATGGAGAGTAGTAGTTATCATTGATCACATCATGTATTCTCAAATCAGGGAACTTTAGAAGTGATCTTGTGAAAATGTGATCCTTCTGAATGGTATACCCTTATCTTTTATACTTATAAATACTCTTTAGAGGAATTCTTAAAAGTATGGCCCTGTTCTGCTAATTTTCATGAATAAATAAATTCACTGCAAATTATTAAAATGGGGTTTATTTAAAAGTCACTAAATACTTCTGTGAAACTTCAGTTTTTTTGAAGATAGTCTGAAATCTGAGTTCAGTTTTTCCTGTAATTTTATCTCAAATATACCTTTTATAAGCAAATCTAAAACTTTTAGCATGGCCAATGTTAAGATAAATTCTACTTAGATCCAAACAAAATTTTATAATCCGTTTGATAACATTAAATAGAAGGACTATTGGCACAGTAATAACAATAGCCATGTGAAATTCAGGAAAAAAAATAACTTTAGTTCTCTGTTTTCTTCTCAAAGTCCATCTATATAACCTGAAAAATAGTGGAATTGATACAGGATTTTATTTACTTTTATTTTTTTAAGATTTATTTTTCTATTCATATAAGAACTGAGGTACAGGCCAGAAGTGCGGGGGAAGAGAGGATTCGCCAGAGACAGAGTGGGGAGCAGAACCAGGCAGAATGACTGACAAAGACACTGCTGACAGGAACACTCCTAAAGGCAGTGTGGGTCAGCTGTCTGGCCAGAGGCAGGGATCGAACTGGTGCTGCGGTGGCTGCGTTTTGCTTCATAGTGTGTTGCTTAACCCATTGCACCACAGGATTTTATCAGCACCGAATCCATTCTTATTTCCATCTATAATAACCCCCATGCAATGATGCAATGTATTTTTAAAGGTCCTACATCAGCTATTTATATTTTTAATAATATTTAGAAAATTAAATCTGATAATTATTTTTCTTCTACTACAGTTCTGATAGAAAATCAAGTCAAATATTTTGTTTCCTTGTTGGTTCATGTTAAAATTTCCCTGGGATTGCCAACAGTTGTTTTAATTTCCATGGGAGAACATTTAAGTCTAGGTATAATTAAATTGGGAATGGTATGACATTCATTTGACATTACTTATTTTATCACAGCTTTTATTTGCTTTACATTTCATATATGCTAAATGGTCTCAATATTATACATTATTTATTTTTACATTAAAGCAAGGAAATTGGTGTCATTATCCCTTTACATTTTACTGAGAAGAAAACTGAAGTCTAGAGGAATCAATTATGTCCAATGTCAATGGTCATAAAGGAGGTTTTTCAGGGCTAAAAACTCAAACTTTAAATCCTATATAATATATACCTTAAGTTATCATTGACATAATTTTGAAAATAGTTCTGCCATGAAGCAACTTTCAGTATAGTTGAATAAATAATATTGATGCTAATACATTATGTAATGAGTGACTTTTATCATCATTGAGTTTTAATTTACTAATTAGTAAAATGGATTTAAATATATTTCATGCTTCATGCACAGGTTTGTGAAGTATTAACAGTTTATGAGGCACTGGAAAAATAAAAATATTGATCACTAATTCAATAAGAACCAGAGGCCTTTATATTTAACTGAGATAATAAAATTATGTTTTATATAATTCTTAGTACTATATAGTATGCTAACATTTTTACTAATCTTCACAGTAGTCTAAAGAGGTATTGTAAAACAAACTTTACAGAAACAATAACTATTATGAAATGTTATGTAATTGTTCAAAGTGGAAAAATAAATGAAGGTGGTGATTTAATATCACATCCAACTGGCAAAAGTTCCCAACTTTCTCCCAGATTCCTCTGAAGTCAGACTAAAGGTGGTCAAATCCACATCAGTCATTTACTTTTTGTGTGTGCTCAGTGATTATCTGAACTTCAAACTTCAGTTCTCATGTCTTTTGGCCTCATCTGAATCTATAGCCATTTTGCTGTAAATTACTTGTCAAATACAATGAGTAAATTGCTTTTCTTCAGTTAGCAACAAAGAATGAATTAAAGCAGCAAAACATCCAAGATAAGGGGGTTAATTACAAGAGTCTTGAAATTATGTGTATGTGAAATGATCAGACATGGGGCTATGAAATGACATGCAGAATATGAAGAAAGAAATTAGTAACAAGTAAATGAATGAGAAGATATAACAAGATCTACATCGCAACCATTTATGTGAAGGATAAAAGTAAAAGTTTTTAAGTTAATCCATTTTATTCAAAGTATTTTAAAGATGGCATATTTAAATGAAAGTGTTAAGATGAGAAGAAATCCTTGTTTGAAACATGAAATACATCCTTTCTAACTTTAGGGAAACTGTAAGTTTGTGGGAAAGACATATAAATTGACAAATAGAATATAATTCTATTGTTTCAGAAATGTTGGTTTAGACAACACTGTGTACTCTGAATGCCATCCCTCATCTGAGGAAGAGTCCATTACCAAAGTCTCTGGTCAGTGGCCCATAGGAACTGTAACCCCCACACAGGAAAAGTAACCAGCAAACATCTCAATCTGTAGGTGACTGTATATACCAATTGACTAGGCCAAATAGATTATTTTTCCTGGGAGTTTGGTAAACAAGAATACAGAAAGCATAGAGTAACAAACTGTGTTATATAACGCTAAGATTATCATAGATAATAGAGGTATCTATTATATCCCATGAAGGGTGAAAAATGGGGAGCAGATTCATAAAAAGACCGGACACAAGATTCATTTGATTAGTGTTGCAGGGGGAGAATGAAATAGAAGAATATCTGGTTCCTCAATATTTTCTTTTCTTTCTTATGGTCTGTGGTAGACTTCATTAATTGTACTGCTCTTGATTTCCCTGTGTTAACCCTGTGGCTGTTCAGTAAGTGTCCCTTAGTTATAATTAATTGATTTTTACATCAATTACATCATTACAATTGAAGGTTTTAGACTAAAATAGGTAAAGAAAAGTGATGTAAGGAAATGGACAATAACACAGAGTCAGAAAAGACTGTCTCTCTAGAAAATGATCTGACATGAGTTTTAAATAAGTAGCCAGTTGACAAAACCTAGTCCTATCCTTTTGACATTCCAAAGCTATTTTCTGGAATACTGAAAAACTTGATAGTGTTGATACATGCATATCAGTTTTCCCAGCTCAACAAAGTGTTTAGTATCACAAAAATAAAAGTTTGAAGAATGGTTGATACTGCCCTATCGTGAGGAAAGCTAGTCAATATAATCAATAAGACAATTCAGAAAATATATATGGGTAATGGATATTTGGTTTGCTCCTTTTATTGGCATGGTTTTTGTGAGGAGTACAGTGAGTCCCCCTAAAAGATCTACACTAAGTGGGATGATTCTTAATTTTAGTTTGTTTTTCTAATTGGAAATATAACATTCTTTTTTTCAAGTCTACATCTAAATTATGCCCAGTGATGCAATTTTCTTCAAATTATTCCTCTTACATATGTATAGTAATATTTTTCCTACTTAGTAATACATGATTAGATTCTCCTGTATTTACCAAGGTCCTTTCTCCCTGGACAGCAATTAATTGGAGACAGTAAAATTTACTTTCTTTGTATGCATTTGCACATTAAAAAAGGGTTTGTTAGAACTTAAATGTTTATAGCATACGTTTTGCTATAAAATTATAATTTAAACTAAATAATACTATAAATGCATATTTCTTCCATTATCTTCTTAAGCCACATGACATTTTCTTACTTCCCATAAAAACTAAGAAAATTAATGTTTTGTATATCTTGTGATCCTGGACATGTTTCAAGCTATCACATCCCTTGAGTAACTGAGTTTGTTTCTTCTCCACTTTCCATTACATAAGATGACTTACGTTGTACTGTGCAATAAATATACAAAATCTGAAATTGTGTTTTAATATGTCTTTGTTAAAATATTTTTGAGCTAGTTCAGATGAATCCTTATTCATTATGAAAAGACAATTTGTAGTGCAATGTTGATTTAGCTATTGATCTTTTTACACACACTCATTGTGAAATGTTCTGATATTAAAGTTTCAAAGCCCCTCACCAAAAAACAAAAATAAAATAAAAGCTTTGTTTAACTCCACTTGTTTCTCTATTTCAAATGATGAAGATTAAAAGGAAAGATAGTTCAGATCTCAGTTCCTGTGCCAGTGTGTTAGTATTTCTAAGCAGTTTAGCAGACTTTGGTGGAGATGAACTAATCCTGGTCATGGCAGAGAAAAATAAGTATTTCCATTTTCTTATGAAGGAAAAATAGGGGTCTTAGATTTCCTTTTAACTATTGTCAAAGATGTGGACTCACTTGCATGTATTAAGTTTATTATATGACTGTTTAAACTGCTCTTGTAATATCTTTAAAATTCAGAGAATTAATGTTTTTTATTTCTTCTAGCCTTTTTGATTAACCCTTATTTTCAATTTCAGAAAAAGTGTGCTTCTGTCTTTATAACTCTACCTCCACTTTTATATATCTCTTGAGAACATGATGATTCATCTATAAATTATAAAAGTAGATGTCAATATATATTTTAAAAAAGCATGATGACAGGAGCTTGAATGAAAAGATATCTTTAGAAGGACAGTGAAGATTTAAGGAATAAGAAAAAAACCTGCAAAAATATTGATTTCAATGGAAAATATTGATTTCAAAGGAATTCTAATATCATATGTGTTCTCTTATATGTGTCATCTATTACGTTTTATGTACTGAACTATTCTTCTAGACTACTATGGGGCTATGGGAGATAAAGCAAATGAATATTGGTAGAGGGCTTTCCCATACCACAACTGAAGCATGAAGGTTTAAAAGAATTTAGTTCTCCAAAACCAATAAATTAATAAATTTAACTATATGTAGACTAAGCTAAACCTTATACAATCATTGACTACTTGTACTTCATGACCAAGATTGTTTATGAACTAATTTATAATAGTAACTGGTGAGGACATGGTAATTAATGAGATGTAGCTTCACCAGAGAATGGGTGTGATATGTCTAGCTATGAACCCTGCAGAGTCCCCACAGTCGATGACTTTTCAAGAGCGAGATGATTAACGCACAAACCTTCAGCTTCATCTGTCATGATAAATAATTACCAATGAGGGTAACTCACTCTGCTATGATGCTCCACATGCCAGTGGGGCAGGATGAAGTCAGTTGTATTTAATAAGATTGTTGGCAGTCTGAGTCCCAGGCCAAGCTGCTGCCTGCACAGACCACATATTGCAGACTCTTTCATAGGTTTATTGAAGAACAATTGTTGAGGACAGATTTATTCTCCATAATTAATAGCACAAATAGCCTCATTGTATTTAACCACAATGTATGGATTGTCATTCTTTTGTATAAATCATTTGCATTATTTTATAAATGAAGTTTCTACAGTGAGGGAGACAATTAAAATAAGTTCTGTGAGTTAACTGAGTGTGGTTCATATTTAGGCTAGAATTTTTTTTTACACAAACTGTGGGTCTCCAACTCAAGGGAAATTACCTCTTCAAATCTCAATTTATTTATCTTTAGAATATACATCATAAAAATAAGTACCCTTAAAATTTTATATATACTAAATATCATAACATTAATCAATGTCAAACATAATGCCTAGAATAAAATAGGCATTTGCTTGATCTGTTAATCTATTTTTCTGTCCATCAATTTTCATGTTACATTATAATAGGAATATCCTTTAAAATTATGTAATATAATTTCTCTCACTATGCAAATAAGGAAAATCATGAGGTTAGCCACTTGCTTGAGGTATTATAACAAGTTTGCATAAGAGGCTCTGCCCTCTTCAAAGTGTATCCCTTCTGATATCCAATGTAGTGTTCTTTCCACTGCATCTTGTCAGAAATCCTTTCAGAGAAAAGTGCAATATTCCAAACATTTACAATCCAGAATTCAAGTATATATTGTTGGAATATTTAAGACATAACCATTTTTATTTTATTTTTAAAAAAATGTTAAACACACTTCAAATGTTTAACAAAGTACATATAATACAATTATGCAATAAAATATTTTAAAATAATTTTAAAAATCCATGTAGACAGAACATATATTAAAGAAGAGGATGTTCCTAATATGTTAAGGACTCCAGTTTCCACATGCCTTTATTTTAACATTTACTGCACACCCAGTATTCTGTTTAATGCATTCTCTTTTTTTAAGATACTGACTACTCATTATGTGTCCATAAGTAGCATATTATTTACTTTCTCCTTTTCTTTTAAATTTTGTATACATGGAACCACACTGTGTATATCTTCTTTTAGTTAACATTTTTCACTCTCTACTATATTTTAGAATGCTACTCGTGTTGATACAGGTCATTATTTTTCACTGCAATATTAAATTCAATTGTCTCAAAGTATCATGGTTTATTTAGCTATTATTCTATTGGTAGACAATTGAGCATTTTCCAAATTGTGCAAGAATTTTTCTAGCACATATATTTGGATTAAAGTTGCTATGATATGTTATATAATATAAATGATGTCTCTGTGTGTGTGTGTGTGTGTGTGAAAGATAAAGGATATGTTCCAGAGAGAAAGACCAATTCCAGATAGTTACAGCCCAGAAATCAAATCCATATTTTTGGAGGCTATAAAGCACAACATATGGCTTTGTAAATGGAGATCACTATATACCTTTTTCGTGATAAGGTGATCCCCATGCTGACAATATGCATATAACAAAATTTCCTAGAACTCTTGAGATTAAGTATGGTTATGTAACTTGTTTTGAGCAGTGACTCACACTTTGAAACAACATATATTATTTCATAGAGGAAATTGAAAAGCATTTGCCATCCTAGTCCATTGAAGGAAAATATTTGCATATGTTGAGACTTGTTTAGTTTAAATCTTTCTGTAACTGCTGCAAGGAAATCCCCCAAGTAAACCAAACTAGTTATATGATGTGAGTAAGAAGTCAACTTTTGTTGTGAAAACAAAACAATTTTGGAATTGGTTACTTAATGTTAAAATTATTTATTTTTTGACAGTTGTATTTCATCAAAATTAGAATTTTTCAGCAGTATTTACAATAGCCAAGATAAGGAAACAACCCAAATACCCCAAAATAGATGAATGGATCAAAAGGCTATGGTATCTTTACACAATGGAATATTACTCAGAGATCAAAAAGACAAATTTGTACCATTTGCTGCAACATGGATAGAGATAGAAGGGATTATGCTAGTCAGAATAAGTCAGAAGGAAAAAGATATATATAGGATGGTCTAATTATATGTGGAACATAAGGAAATCAAAAAAAAAGTTCAAGAAAAAGTCAAACTAGCAAGCTGACCAAAAATCTGAAACCCACAGCAAAAGTGGGGGAGGTGAAGGGATTAAAACAGGGAGGAAAGAACATAAGGGAATATGGTGATGGTGTATAGATGACATAGTGGTGGGAGAACTATGAGGACTAAAATGATGTGAGAAAAAAATTAATAAAAAAGTAGAAATTTTCCTTCTGAAAGAGATCAATAAAACACAAAAATGCAAGCCATGTGTTGTACGAAAACGTTGACAACATATATGTAAGAGATATATTTCCTGTATCTAGGAAGTTAAATAACCCTTACAAATAATAAAAGATAAGCAAGCTGTTTTTAAATGACAAAATATTTGAGCACATGCTCAGCAACTAATAAACAAATGTTCACTAGCACATAAAAAGATTTATAATAATGTTAGTAGTTAGAAAATGGAATATAAAAATAGGAAATAGCACTAAAACAAATATGAATGACTAAAATTAAAATGTTAAAGGATAATAGGACCATATCTCTTAATGGCAAAGATGTAAAATAATGAAATTCTCATACCTGCTGGTGGGAATGACAAATTGTATAACCCCTTTGGGAAGTAATTTTTCAATTTCCTAAAAAATACTACGCACCCACCACAATATTGTATGAAAAACAATTCCACCACTGGGGGTATGCACAACATGAAAACATTCACACAAATATTTCTAAATTAATGTTTATGGCAGTTTTAATTTTAGTAGCCCCAAACTGGAAACAACTCACGTCTCCATGAATTTCTAACTGCAGATGCTTTGTTAGATAATAGCCAAATTGGAAATGTCAGGTTGACCTGTTGAGTAGCTGAAGTTGGGACTTAACAGTTTCAGGGAGTGACTGATAATTTCCAAGGCCACACACAGTTTGATTCATGCATTCCAGATGTACCCCTGGGTTTAGTCAATATTAGTGACTTGGGGCTCAGGCTTTGAGAGAGATCTCTGACTCAGCTGGTGTAAAACCCACTGGCATAAATAAAGAACTTCCCTCCTCTCTCAGTGATGCCTGCTTCTCTGACAGAATTCTGCCAAAATATTTTCATTTCCCTGATCTGATCAGAAACAGTCTGTGCTGGCCCATTGTGCCACCAGCCTGGCGGCGAGGCAGTGACCAATGACTCTCCCTGAAGAGAATATGGTGGCGCCTCCCATCTTTGCTTCATCCTCCTGCTTAGGATGGGGGTCAGCAACCACTGCTGCTGCACTCTGGGGTGCGTATGGCCTTGACAGTTGTCAGCTGCTCCCTGAAACTTTTAGTCTAGAGGCTATGTCCCAACTTTAGCTAATCAACAGCCTGACATTTTCCACTTTTATAGAATATTACTAAGCAATATAAAAGGGAAAATTGTGATACATGCAGCAACATGGATGAATGTTAAAATTACTCTAATATAGTGAAAGAAGTCAGCAAATTAAGATAAATGTTGAAGGATAATATTTACAATTGCTAAAAGTAACAGAATAATCTATTTTTTTAAATTTTCATTGTACAGTTCATTTACCTCTTATATTAAGTTTGTTATTAGGTATTTAATACTTTCTGATTGATAATATGTGGGATAATCTATGTTAAAGCAGTATGGGTGTTTGGTGGTAGGTGTGCTGTGGTGATATACATCTGAAGTGGTAGGAGCCTATTCCCCTAAATAATATACAGCAAAATAAACAAATGATACCTCCATAAAAAATTTAAATTACTATTCCCTCTTGTTTGACCTAAATTTTTATTATTACCTATGTACATTTCAATTAAATTCAATTAACACAAGAGTTGTCTCCATTTCACTACACATACTTTATTTTCCTATTAAAAGGTAACAATGGGTTATATTCTTTGTTAACATTGTCTTTAGAATTTTGTTGGTTTTCCTTCATTGATAATCTTGCCTTTGTGTAATAGTTTCTGTATATCCTTTAATCCCAGCTGCAATTTCTATTTACTTTCCAACAAGAGATTCAGAATTATAATTTTCCAAATGACTTAACCCCTATATTTAGAACCAGTGATTTTCATGTTATATTGAAAATACATTAATTAATGTGACTTTATTCCATAAACTTTACCCAAATTTGAGTCATAAAATATTCTTTCAAATCCTATACTTATGAAACACTTAAAGGAGTTTTTAGAGTTAATCTCTGAAAATAAATCTTTTGTAGTTTAATCTGAATCTTACCTTTTTCTTTTTATATGTTCTTGAGTTAGGACTTTGTCTATGTTTTTACTTAGGGATTTACTCAAAATAATTTATTTGATTGCAAAGAGGGTCCTTATACTGTAGATTCACTATACTATACGCAATTCTTAATTATGGGCTGGGTTTGTACTTGTGATAGATCCCTAAGGATATATTGCCACATCTTGGAACTGAATTGAGACTTAGTGGTCATTATGTTTAACCTCTACCACATGAAATGGACTATCTCCTCACTCTCAGTTCCATGTACTAGCTGCCCAAATAAGGCAAAACCGTATTTGTTGACTTAATCAGGACCTAATTCTGCAATCCTTTGTTCAATGATGGCGTTGATAGATAACTTGGAGGATGCTTGGACACACCATGCACTAATTTGATATCTGTCAGAACACATTTCTTCCCATGCTTAACCTCAATGAATGGAACTGTAAAAGGATAGCGATTATGTGAGTCAAAAGACAAAATAGAAAATGTTTCTTTTAAAATTATTTGACAGGAACTACACTTTATGTCAAATATGTACAAAGAAGTTAAAATTTAAAAAAATAAAAATAAAGTTCATTTGAAAACATGATGTGAACTGGTACCGTTACTTTTTCCTCTTTATCAAATATACAACCTGAAGACTCAGAAAGAATCTTGTACTTTCTGTAATGTTCCTCTTTTTGGAACACACTTCTACATTTCCATCAGTAGAAATTAAATGTAGTGTTTGATTCTTTTGACATACTTTTAAGACTGGCAACTGGTGCCTGTTAGAGTTCTTTCATCGTCCCTCATATGATCAGCACACAGTAATTGCAGTGAGTCCTCATTATTCACATATACTGTATCTGTGAGTTCACCTGCTCAGTAAATGTATTTGCAACTCCCAAATCAACACTTTTGGTGCTTCCGTGTTCATTCTGAAACAGAATGCAGAGCTGCATAAATTTGACTTGCCCTATGCATGTGCTCCCAGCTGAGGCCAAGCAAGGCCACCCCTTGCCTTCCTATTTTAAGTTTCATTCCATAAATAAGTACCCTCTTCTCTCAATATATGCAGTGCCACATTTCACATTTTTGTTGGAGATTTCACCATTTACTAGTTTATAAAATTAGTGCTAAAGTGCTTTAGTGTTCCTAAACACAAGGAGGCTGCAGGGTGTGTGTGTGCATGTTTGTGTGTGTGTGTGTGTGTGTAGTCCACTCTTTTACCAGTGAGAAAAGTTCTAATATGTGCCCATTTGTATTGCGATAGGAACCTATTTTCTCAATGACCAATGCCTTTATACTAAACGTGTAATGCAGTTCTGGCCAATGTGATGTAGCTGGAAATTTGGCAAAGAATGTAAAGAATGTTTTTCTCTGTAATCTTTGACTCTCTCTACTCTTCATTTTTAGTTACTCTAAAACAAAACAGCTAGTAAAGTGGTGGTCACCTACAAAGAGAAGAAACAGCCGAATGGCAAAGGCTACAAGAACTGTTAGGGCAAAATACCTTGATCTCTGTCACCATTTTCCCTTTGGTGTTTATATTGTGTGTGTTTTTGTGTAAGACACATAATTGTATATTTTATACAGGTCACAGATAAGGGCACTCTATTTCTTCAATAGTCTTCACGTTCCTGAAATATTTTTTTTCTCTTTTTTGCTCTGTCTTCAAATGTGCAAATATGTGATATGAAGTGTTATACCCCTTCCCTCCTAGATTTCAACCAGCCTTGATCTTTGGACAAATGTTTTTGTTTGTTTGTTTGTATACTGCACCAGAGAACCAAGTGACATTTCAAACAGTTTTAGAATCCCATTTTTCTATTGCACCTCAAAGGGTCACTCTATACGTACATTTATTATTCTACTCTCTGGGTAGTTCAATATTTTTTCTTACAAGTACAAGATATTTTCAGAAAAGCAATAAATGTACCACAAATTAAAGGAAGTGAGGCCAACTCACTTTTATTGAGTACTTACTGCCTTGTCCCAAGACCTGTAGATACACTGGAATTTTTAATCTTGACATGAAACAAAACACAGTAAGACAAACTTGTAAACAGTGTGTTACTTTGCTTCTCCTGCAAATCAGAATTCTGAACAACAAATCCACTTGCCAAAGTTTGTATTAGTTAACTAAGATGTAACCAAACATTCCCAAAACTGCTGAGTTTAAATAGCATCTAATTCATTATCTCAGCTTCTTTGTTTCAAAAACTCAGGAGTGACTTTGTTAGACAGTTCTGGAGTGAGGCTTCCTCATGAAGTTGCACACAAATATTCTCTAGGGTTTCATCATCTGAGACTGCATGGGACTGAGGACCCACTTCCTTGGGAACACACACCCCTGCCTGGTAAGAGATGCTTCTTCACGGTAGGAGGTCATTTGTTTGTATGTGGAATTTTCCATGCAATGGCTGGGGTGTGTTCACAGCATGACAGCTGACTTCCTAAAAGTGAGCAATCCAATTGTGTACTTTGAAGTCTGAAATGTTTTTATGAGCAAGTCTTGAAATTTACACAGCACAACATCTTCTGATTCAACATGAGCATGAATATACATTGCCAGAGGTCACTAGAGACTACTGTGGAGGTTGGTTACCACAGAACAGTAAGTTCAAGAACTTTAATTTGTTTTCAAAGCCTGACTTAAATGACCACATACATACTTTCATACATGCTATGCCTAAAAGTTTAGTCACTTGGGAGCATTCCATACATTACATCTTCTAAGTGAGGAAAATTGGTGTGGCACAGGTAAATTTCGAGAACTAGATTATATATCATTATAACTACATTATACATCATTGCTGACAACAAGAAGTAATAAAATAATTTTATTTACTTCAGCATTTCCAATATTTGATCCAAAATTAGAAAAATAATAATTCACTTGCAGCTTCTGGTAGGTTAATATCCATATAGGTGTGGCTATTTGGCACCTATCAGACATACAGGAAAACCTACCACTTAGGAAGCAATGCTACTTTTATAAGGCCTGATGTAACTCCAACATTTTTGGATCTGGTATTTCTGTTCAACTTTCCTTAATTTTCTTATTATGTTAGGATAATGTGATAAGATTGAAATCAAGGAAATCAGAGCCAATAAATGAGATTTCTTTAGTAGTTTATTGGTTGTTATAAAGGAATCATGATGCTTATTGGTAATTGTCTTATAATGAAGACATTAGAATAAAAATAATAATGATAGTAATTAAAGTCATTAATATCACAGCAGTCACCATTTAATGATAGATTAAAATGTGTAAGCTTCTGTGCTAAGTGCATTACATATCTAATCATTTATCCTCATATATTTTTACCCCCATTATATAGAACTTTGACATATTAAGGAATTTAGCCAATGTGAGATAAATGAAATATAAAGCCCAGGATTTCAAAACCAGAACCATTCTATTACTATATCCAAGTGCTTCCCTCATTCATTGTTCATGCCCATATGGTCAGAGTAATTTTCTAAAGCAATTAACTTATTTCTCTTTATCAAGAAAGCAAAATAGTTCCTTCTTCAAGTGGCCTAACCAAAGACATAGATATTCCACATAAAAGAATTTTCCAGGTGGCTGAAACTTGAAGTGCACAAAATTTATTTTAACTACTTTGAATAGAAGTCTTTCTCAGACATACTTCACCCCTTCTTGCTTCTTGAATGAGTATATGAAACCCCACATAACCTTTTCTTGATAAGACAGAGATCACTGTAATTCCTACTCTTGCTCTGGATTGTCACACTGGGATACCATTGAGACAACTAAACTCTATTTTGGATTGTTTATCCCAATATTTAGAGGCTCCAGATATAACTTCTTGTAATAGCTACAGCTGGATAGTCATATAGAACAAAATGTTAGTTTTCTTCTTCTCTTTTGGAGTGGTGTGATCATTTTTTACTTACTCAAGTTATGTCTTCTCTATAGTACCAAGTAATCACTGCATAGTGGACTATAAATGTACTCTACAAAGGCAGTAATTTTGCTAGTATTGTGCCTTTAAAAATAGTAAATAGTAAATATTAGAATGCCTTATAGTAAAGTGTGTTAGTGCTAATACATGAATCAATTTATATATTATTTAAATTCTCAGAGGCCATTCATCTCTCTTCCACTGTGTTCTGCAATATTTTCCTCTGTATTTGAAACTTGAGTAATTACTGAATAATTTGTCTTATATTCTAATTAATAATATCACTGTTAGCTATACTACTGGACATAAGATAAACATAAAGCTGTGCCCTACAGTCAAGGGATTAATCAATCTGTTCTGAAGAAAGGGGTGTGGGGGCATGAGGAATCATTTCATCTGCATATGGCATTGTTCTATGAGCCAAACAATATTCTGAGTTAGTTAACATGTATTCACAGTTCATATATAGATTTAAGGACAAGTGTCTAAAGAACCAGAACTTGTACTCAACCAAAGCTATCTTTGTTTTCACACCTGTACCCTTATTAACTCACTGTTATTTCTACCATCAAGATTATGGAGTAGAACATCAAGCACAAACCAAAAAGTACTTAATAGCTTTGATTCTAAGTGTTATCAGTTATTAAATTCATAAATAATTTAAAAGCTGTGTAGTGGAAAATAAATAATTCAGTAAATTTCTCCATTGACAGCAAAAGATACCACAGATTTAAAAATACATAATGTGAAATATGCATTTGAGAATGGGAACTTTTATCATTTGGGGCATCATGAGATATGATCATTGATAAAAGATTTTTCAGAAGGTAGAGTAAACATATGTTATCATTGATGCTGTAGAAGGAGAATAAAGGAGTGATGACTGCTTGGAGCTGGGCTGAATTAGGAATGCTATGCTGGAGCTAACTTACTTTTAGAGCCAGAATTTGATAAAGGTGTGATAATTGGTAATAAGGTTCAAATAGTTATTATTGTTATCAAACAGATTTTTACTCTTTGACCTATATAATTTGCCTCTTTAACTTTTTATCAAAGGAAAGAGCATTGTAAAAATATTCTTAAAGACATCTCTAGATTGCTGTGTCTCTGTAACCATAATGAGATCAAAAGCAATGTCTTCCTGAGTCTCATGGACTGAACAGTTCAAGATAAGGTCATGTGCTATCGGCAATCATATACTGTCTAGGGTCATATATATGTCTACATGCCCCCACACTTGTCCCTGCACACACATCATCTTGGGACACCACCAGGAGACTTTCCAGTTTGCTGCACAGATAATAGACCTAGGGTCAGCTAAGGTCAAAAAGCTAAATGACACAGGTGGGATCATTTTAACAGGATGGACTAAAGTCTGCAGAGATCTTCAGCCACTCTCCAAATGCACTCTGAATTGTAGGTATAGGAAGCTTTACAAAAATGACAAAAGTGTCAAGCAAACAGAAACTTACAAAAAACAGAGTAAGCTGAGCAAGTGGTAACTGCTGATTATCTCCTTTTCAGGGTTTCAAAGACAGCGTTTTGGAAACTAATCCTTATGGGGCGCATTTTTTCTTTCTAGTAGAGAGTTAGCAGCAAAGATTTTGGACAAGCCTATTTGAACATGTGTGAAACCCATATTTTCAGATGTAAAAACAGGTTTTCCTATCCTGGAGAGAGGAGATTTAACTATTCACCCAGCTACAGACCAGATGTTGCTGTTTGTTGCAACTGGCAGATCAAGAACAAGTGATTGAAAAGTAAGAAACGAGCAAACAAAATGTTGAGTTTCTTTGTAGTGGAGTGATGTTATCAAAAGAGTGGCAAATTAAAAAAAAGGGGGCAAACAAAGGTATTATGGAAAATAGTAAGCACTTTATTTTTGAAGCAGGAAAAGTCTGCTAAAGTCAGGGCACCCACTTAGAAAGGCCAAAACAATCCGATTCATTTTATGGAAGTTTTAAGCCTTTTATTGTGTGCAGGGGGGAAAAGTTAATATTTTAATTTAGAATCACTTTTACAGCTACTGCTAGCATAGATAAAAATTTATAGTTTCACAGCTGTAGAGTTTTTAGATTTAATTAGAGGAACTGTTCCCTTTATGCAACAACTTTCTCACAGAGGTAGGCTGTGCTGATTTGAATTAATGTGCTTTAAATAATTTTTACTGAGTTTCCTGCTGTGAATACCTAAATAGAAGTTTTGTGGTGCATGATTTTAGAAGAAGAATTCCCCCTCCCTTTCCATGACTGAATTTAGGGTGTTTTTCTGCTCTTAGCAACAATAGTTTCTAAACAAACACTTCTATAAGAAAAAGAGAGGTCAATATGACTGTGTTTATTAGCCAGTTCTAGGGGTATTGAGAAATGTGTGCTAAGTCATTTGGAGACGAAAAGAGAAATGTCTATTTGGCAATGTCTTTGCCTTTATATATCTCACATATTAGTCATAAGAACAAGATAAGGGACCAGAAATAGCTGATACATACTAAATTTTGTGAAAGAATCAGGAATTACAAAAACCAGAGGCAGAAGGGATTCAAGGTGGGATCTTGAGGTTGGAAAGGTAACAATTCGGAAACCTATTTGTCTCTGCCAAAATAGACCCAACCATGGTACATGCAAAGGATGTTGGGTCTGTCTGCTCTTGGAAACTGGTCAGTCTCCTTGGATTTCCCAGATGATCAATTTCAAATATACATGTTTAAAAATGTGAAATACAATCAGACAACCATTTTTTGTAATGTTTCCCTTTTTTTCAAATAACTAGGGTGTAGGCCAGAGGCCAGAGATGTCTGCTGTGCCATGTGGGTTAGCTCCTTGGCTGGGATTGTGCTCAGGCCATTGTGGTGATAGCACTGAGACTTAAACCATAGGCCATCAAGCTCTGTAAAGTTCCCTTTTATCAAACATTTCACATGGACAACTGAATTGTGACCAAGAAATAGGAGCCAGAGGTAATACAGCCAATTTTGGTAATTTGGCATTATGGTAAAGGATGTTAAAATGGTAACTATTTTACTTTATTCAACTTAACTGACACATCTAGATATATTATTTAAAAGTAAAAGGGATTTTAAAAACCAAAGGCAAACATGTAAGTATTAGCAATGTTTGTTAGGTAACATGCATCCTGTCCCCACTTTTCAACAAGCTTCTTTCCTCTGTTCTTTTTTTTTTTTAAAGATTTATTTATTTATGCATACAGCCACTGGGGGTACAGGCCAGAGGTGTGGGGGGGTGAGAGGATTCACCACAGAGAGTGGGGAGCAGGACAGGCAGATCAACAGAAGTACACTGATGAGGGGAGCAGCGGGCACAGCAGGAGAGTTCTGCCGCGCCATGTGGGTCCCCCTCCCTGGCTGGCAGCAGGGATCGAACTCGTGCTGCAGTGGCTGAGGTTTGCTTCATAGTGTGTTGCTTAACCCACTGCACCTCCAGGGAGGCCCCATTCCTCTGTTCTTCATCAACACTTCTCTCCACAACCTTTCCTCTCCAAAGAAGAAAAAGGTGACATTTCTCAGAGAAGACGGAAGCTGACAAGAGATATTCCACAAGTTTCTGCTGCCACATCCATTCATTCCATGTACTAGGGCAGAATTCTGTCTTCCCCCTAGTTATTATCATATTTATCTTTGTGTCTCTAAATAATACACTGATCCTGATGCTGATTTGTGAAAGTTTTATTGATCATTTTTTTCCCACATGAAAAGTTATATTTTTCTTCTGCCTCATTATATAAACAGTTGCATTCCTCCTCATACCCTCTGTCATATAGCAATTTTTGGGGAGAAGTGAGAAATACATTCTCACACTTTAATATTTAATGTCATTATATTCTATTTACCACTGAAATTTAGTGTAAACTGACTACATTTGCTTTACCTCATTTGTATGGTGAGGTATCAGAATCTCTTAGAAATACTGTCAAATATCAGAAACTCTTCAAAATACTTTCAACTGATGCAAATATTCTATTTACATTGTCTTTTTGAAGAAGTATGTCTCATAACTTCTGACCGTCTTCAACTGTACAAGGTGTTCTTTGCTCCTTTTCCACAGCAGTCCTTGAGGAAATGTCTTTCAGTGACATCCACAAATTTCTTCTTCGTGCTGGTAGATTGTATCTCCAGCTTCCAACATCATGTGTTTTCCACTTTACTGGCTTATTTTTTTAGTATCTGTGTAAGTCTTGCAAGGTAAGATTATGCTTGTTGTACCCTCACACTTGATTGACTCTGTACCATTAAATTCTAATTCCCAAGTCTCCCTTCCCTAGTTCTGGCAACTGCATTCTATTCTCTGCTTCTATGATGTCACATATAAGTAGAATCATTCAATGTCTATCCTTTTCTAGCTGACTGATTTCACAATTAGTTGAGTGTCTTAAAGGTTTATCATGCTGTAGCATGTGTCAGGATTTTGTTTATCCATGTGTTTATCAATGGACTGTTGGTCTACTTCAAACTTTTGGCTGTTGTGAATAATGCTGCTACCACCGTGGATATATAAATATCTATTGAATCACTTTTTCGGTTCTTTTGACAATATATCTCCAGACGCGGAGCTGCTTGATCATATAGTAATTCTATGCTTATATTTTTTAGATGGTGTCATACCTTTACCTATGGTGGCTGCATAATATGATAGTTTCACCAGCAATGTACAAGAGTTCAGATTTTTCTTCATCTTCACTAACCATTATTTATTATGTTTGATTTGTCTGAAAGTTTTTTATGTTAAGTTTTTTATTTATGTTTGTTTTTACTTAGCCATCATTGGTTTCCAACACTCTATATGATTTAGGGAAATAGATTCACACTCACTCAAATATATGTCACCATACCACATCCACTCCCAAAGAACCCACATTCCTTTACCAGAGAATATTGGGACCCATCCCCCCTTTGCCCACTTCCCTCACTTCCCTTCCCTTTCTCTAGTAGCTTCAATTGTACATTCATCTTTCAATAATTCCCTCCAATTCCATCCATCTTTTCACAATTGGCAAGATATCACATCTTTTTTACAATTAGGTAGTATTTCATTATGTGTCTCTCTCTCTCTCTCTCTCTCTCTCTCTCTCTCTATATATATATATATATATATATACACCACATACTAATGGGTTTGAAGTAGCATTTCATTGTGGTTTTAATGTATGTTTTCCTAATAATGTATGTTTTCCTAATAAATAATGGCTGAGTATCCTTTCATTTGCACATTATTTATTTTCATATCTTCTTTGGATTAATTTCTATTAAATTCTTTATGCATTTTTAAATTAGGTTGCTTGCCTTTTTCTTTCTTTTCTAATTTTTAAAGATTTATTTATTTATGCATACGAGAAATGGGGTACAGGCCAGAGGTGCAGGGGCTGAGAGGATTCACCAGAGACAGAGTGGGGAACAGTACAGGAAGAGTGTTTAAAATACACTTCTGAGGGGAGCAGCGGGTGATGAAGGAGAGGTCTGCTGTGCCATGTGGGTCTCCTCCCTGGTCACCATGTGGATTAAACTTGTGCTGCAGTGACTGTGATGCTACATAGTGCATTGCTTAACCCCTTGAACTACTAGGGAAACCCCTGCTTGATGGGGAGTTGCAAATATTCCTTATATATTCTAGATATTAATCTCTAATCAGACAATATGATTTAATAATAATATTCCCCATTTTTGTGTTGAAATTTTACTGTGCTGATAGTGTCCTTCTATGCACAAATTTTAGTTTAGATGAAGTCCAGCTTGTCTTTTTTGGATGTCTGTGCTTTTGGTGTTAATTCCATGAAAGCATTAACAAATCCAGTATAATGAGGATTTTTCATTATTTTTTCTTCTAAAAGTTCTATAGTTTTAGTTGATTTTTCAATTGTGATTGATTATAAGTTGTTTAAAATGAGTTCAACCTTTTATTTATTTTTTTTGTTTATTTTAATAAATGGGTATCTAGCTTTACCAGCACCATTTGTTGACAAAGGTATCCTTTCCTGCATTGAATGGCCTCAGCAGCCATGTAGAAAATCATTTGGCCATGAATGTGAGGATGTATTTCTGAGCTCTTTACTGAATTTTATTGGACTATACATCTATCCTTACACTAGCACCATATTCTTTTGTTTATCACACCATTTTAAGAAAAATTGAAATCTGGAATTGTAAAACATCCAAGTTTGTCCTTTCTCTAGATTGTTGTAGTTACTTAATATCCCTAAAATATCCTGTGGAATTTAGGTTATATTTTTTTCATTTCTAAAAAGAAAATAGTTTTTTTGGCAAAGGTCTCATTTATTATGTTTATCTCTCTGGGATGTATTGACATCTTAATATTATTTAAATCTTCCTATCCATGAACACAGAATATGTTTTCATTTATTTATGTGTTCTTTCATTTATGTCAATAATATTTTATAGTTTTCAGTATCCAATTGTTTATCTCCCTAGTTTCCTCATTCTTAAATATTTTTTATGCTATTACAAGTGTGATTGTATTGTTAATTCCCTTTTTGGATTATTCATCATTACTATGTAGATACACATGAGTTTTGCAGTTTGATTTTCATTCTACTATTTGCTGTACTCAGTATTTCTATCAGTGTGCTTGTGTGTTTGTTGTCTTTATTCTTTTTCTACATATCAGATCATGGCATCTAATAACAATGATAATTTTAATTCTTCCATTACAGTTGGATGATTTATTTCTATTGCTCTTGTCCAGACTAGGATTTCCAGTATAATGTTGAATAAAAGTTGTAAAAGTGGATGTCTTTGCTTTGTTTCTGATCTTTGAGAACCTGCTTGACTCATAACTAGACTCTCACATCCTTCTTCTGTGACCATTTCTTAGTTTCTACTGGCAGTTGTTAGTCCATTATGTTTTATTTCCTTTAAGAGGCTGATTATTGTTTAAGGAGTTTGTAGACCATCTGAGCAGTCATGCATTTTTAGCTTGGCTTCTTCCTTGAATAGTATGTAACACATTGGTATTGGTGGTGTTGTTGATTTAGACCTTTTGAGTTGATGCTTTTGAAGCCCTCCAGGAACACTGTTACTTCTCCCCTAACAAACTGCAGTTCCTTGAATTCTTACCAAGCCAAAGCACTGAATAGATATGGGGTCAAGAGCTTTCCTATCTGTTCCATATGATTCAGGCACAAGTCAAACCAGAAGCAAGTGATCTGTTTCTCCCTATCAATCCTCAGAAGCCATATTCTGACCCATCAAATGAAATCTTGGTCAAGGAAAAATGTACTCATGTTGTTCTAAGACATTTTGAGTTTAGAGTTCAGAAATCAAGCAATTTTACTTGCTTATATGATACTAACTGGGGGAGAGAGTGAATTAAAAGCTTCAATTCAGTCTGATTATAATGAAAGGCACAGATTAAGTCAATATAATATGATTTTGATGTTTCTTTCCTTACGTTGTTTAGAAATAGCCCCCAGATTTAAAAATAAAGAAACAAGAATGTAAAGAAATAACCTCAAAGGGAAAAATGAATGGTTTTGATGTACTCTTCACAAACAAATGTACATCTATGATGTTTCATTAGTCACACTATTTTTCATATCATTTTTAGCTGGTCCTAATATTTAATAGTTGCATGTTTCTGATCTGAGTTTTCAGAGCCATCTAAAGAAGAAAAGGAGTAAAATGATAACATTTGCCTAACCAATGGCCTGGAAACCTTCACCTTGGCCAGATTGTTAAAATTATGGAACAAATGGTGTGTTTTATATTTCCACTCATATGTGCAGTATCCTGTCATATTTTCTCATCAGAGGTTCTTTAAATAGCTATTTCTGGCCTTTCTATCTATCTTCTTACCTAATGAGCATTCATCGTTTTCGATCACTTGAAAGAAGGTGACAAATCAGCATTTCTCTCTAAATAAATTGTAACTGAGAATGTAAAGCAGTACTTATTTTTTTTTTTTCTCTCTTTCATTTCCTCACTGCAATAGCACCTAAAAGATATCATCCTGTGGAAACATTTCAAAATCATTGCTAAAGAGGTACTTTTTTATTTTTAATTAAAATTTTCTGACTAGCCAAGATTTGTTATACATATTTGTGCATTATTAAAATAGACTACCATACATCCTTTTCTTTTCTAATATTTTATACAGGCCTATCTTTTATTTTAAAAATTTAAATCTTCATTTCAAGCCTGTATAGATAAGAAAGGAAATTGGTAGGAGACCATAACATCTTTTAGAAATGTCCAGCTCTGAAACATTTGTTTTTTCCATTTATTAATTGAAGGGTGTTTCCAGTTATTTAATGGGGGGTGCTTTCTGATTTATATATCCTTATATATCTTTCTAGAGTTTCTATTGTGAAAAGGTGGATATTCCTTCCAAAATGAATCCAAGTGGATAAAGGACAATAATGTAGAATAAAAAATATATTCCAGTACAATGACTTCTCAAGCCCCTTCCCTTTTCTCTTATTCCTCTATGGAATAACATAGATAAATTGGGAATTAATTCCTGAAAATGTTACCATCAAACTTGATAGGTCTTCTGTTTCACTTCAATCCCACAGATGATGCAGAGAAGCTTGATGCACTCCTGGAGCCTGGAATCTAAGTAGGACTCTAGGAGAACACATGGAAAGTTGAATAACAGATCAGAGTGGGAAGTGTACAAGTGTAAGTAGAAGACTACGAGAGACAATGCAGAGAAATACTTCTTTCTACTTTTCTGATTTTCTTCCATTACAGATTAGTTTTGTTTGTTCTAGAGCTTCATGTGAACAGAAACACACAAGATGTGTTATAGGGTCTACATTATTTTGTGACGTATCATGATTTTGAGATTTATTCATGTTGTTTGTATTAATAGGACTTCTTTTCATTGTTAAGGAATTTAATGTACCTATTTCACTGTGGCTGGTTATCTTGGTTGTTTTTAGTTTTGGGGTAAAAACTGAAGAACTCTAGGCACAAAAAACTCTGTACAAACCTCTGGAATAAGATATAGCAAACCCCAGGCTGACTTCTTGCATAAGGCAGTATCTCTACAATAACCCCAGTCCCCAGTAAAATGCCCACCTGAGAAAATTCAAAGTTGACAGATGCATTTACTTCTTGGTCTATCTGGTCAGTACATGATGATTATCCCCTGACCTCCTTTTTTGGAACATTTACCAAAATTACTATTGTAAATCTTTCTTGTATTCCTCTGAGGTATAAATAGAGAGAGAGAGAGAGACATAGATCTTACCACTCAGGAGTAACTTCCCAAAGGAACTAAATACCAATCTTTAAAATATGATCGGGCCTCCCCTGGTGGCACAAGGGGTTGAAGCATCTGTAGTCATTGCAGGTCGAGTTTGATCTCCAGCCAGTGAGGTGACCCACATTGTGCAGCTGACCTCCTTTTTTGCCCACTGCTCCCCTCAGCAGTGTATTTCAGTGGATCTGCCTGTTCTGCTCCCCACTCTGATTCTGGTGAATATCTCACTCCCCAACCCTGGTCTGTACACCAGTTCTTGTATACATAAATAAATCTTTAAAAATTTATGATCATCACACGGTTGTATAAACAATGATTTATAGGTTATTTCTAGATGTTTCATGGTATGCCAATAATCAATTTTTATTTATGTCTTTAAAGGAATGTTATATTTTGTTAATTACCATACATAAATCAGATTGCATCCTTCCTCCACATTTGTTCTTTCATTTTCAAGACATGTTTGTTAATACAGTGTTATTTGTATTTTATATAAATGTAATAATTAATTTGGAATTATCTATAGATATTATTGTTCGAATTTTGGTTAGAATTTCATATAGAATAGTGGAAACATTAATATAGTTGACATATTGCTTTCAAATATGTATACCTTTCAATTTTTTTTTACTATTGCAATAAAGTGAGCCTTTTGTGCAGTGATGAGAATAAATATCTTCACAATATTCTAGTTTGAAATGTTTTTCTTTATTGATTTTATTTTACTTATGCATGGAAGAACTGGGTTAGTCCAGGAGTGCAGGTGTGCAAGAAGTCACCAGAGACAGAGTGGGGAACAGAACAGGTGGATCTACTGAGATACACTGTTGAGGATAGCAACGGGCAAGACAGCAGAAGTCTGTTGTGCCATATGTGGATTAACTTCCTGGCCACATATCAAACTCATACCCCAGTGGCTGGAGCAGTATGAGACTTTAATCCCCACACCACCAGGGAGCCCTGAAAATGGTTTTAATGGGGATTGGCCTTGCATTTCATCAAATACTTTTTCGGATCTCTTAGGATTATCTTCTAAATTTTAAACTAATCTTAAAACCTTGAAATGTTGGAATCTCCCTAGTGGCATAAGGGGTGAAGGTGCAGCAGTATGAAGCTATCCACAGCCACTGCAATATGAGTTCCATCCCTGGCCAGGGAGGTGACACACATGGTGCAGCAGACCTCTTCTGCCTCGCCTGCTGCACCCCTCAGCAGTGTATTTCAAACACTCTTCCTGTTCTGTTCCCCATTCTGTCTCTTAACCCCCACACTTCTGACCTAGTACCCCAGTTCTTATATGCATAAATAAATAAATCTTTTTTAAAAAGTCTTCAATCCTCCTTATTATGAATTATCATTTGCATATATTACAGTAGTCAACATGTTAATATTATAAAATATGAATTGATAGCTTTCAACTCTGATTTCTTAGAACACAAGTGTTACCATGTTGTCTTTGGGGATTGTTTCTCCTAATGCTTTGCAGATACTCATGCTCTATCTTTGGACAGTTTTTTCCCCAAAGGTAGTATGAACACCATCACTCAGTCATACATAAGAACATCTTTCTACAAACTTTTGGAGCTCCCTCATAATTAATCCCCCTCTTTTTAACTATTATGACCTGAAAAATTCTAACCAAATGCTCGCTCCAGGAATCCAGCAACCATATCACTGGTATCTGTTTCTACCCTTTCTTCCTGTGTATTTGCTCAGAAACTCTCTCCAGTAAATGAATTGGATAAATTTGTATGCTTCCTTCATTTGATTACCTTCTCTTAAAATTTATTACCCTGAACTTTCTGTAAACCAATGTCTGAAAATCATTGCTGCATATATTATCCAATTTTCCAGTTCTGACAGTGATGGGGTAAGTTCATTTGTATAACTCCAGCAAGGAAGTATTGATTAGAAAATTACCTTACACCATGCACAAAAATCAACTCAAAATGGATAAAGTATTTGAATATAAGACCTGAAACCATAAAATATATAGAAGAAAACATAGGTAAAACACTACAAGTCATACATCTCAGTAACACCTTTGAGGATGCATCCCCCAAAGCAATAAAAATGAGATAGAAGATAAACTGATGGGACTATATTAAGTTAAAAAGCTTCTGTTCAGCAAAAGAAACATTAACCAAAATGAGAAGACTCCCCACTGACTAGGAAAAATATCTTTGCACCCCATACAACTGACAAGGGACTGATCACAAAGATATACAAAGAACTCATAAGACTCAAGAAAATCAAGGCAAATGACCCAATCAAAAATGGGCAGAAGAACTTAAAAGACACTTCATCAAAGAGGACATACAAATGGCCAACAGGTATATGAAAAAATGGTCAACATCTCTCATAATCAGGGAAATGCAAATTAAAACCACAATGAGGTACCACCTTACACTGGTAAGAAAGGCACACATCAAAAAAACCAACAAAAGTAAATATTGGCAAGGATGAGGAAGAAAAGGAACCCTAGTACACTGCTGGTGAGAATGCAAGCTAATTGAACCATTATGGAAGCAGTATGGAGGTTCCTCGGTCTAGTAGGAATGGAACTACCATATGATCCAGCAATCCCACTCCTAGGGATCTACCCAAAGGACACAAAAACACAGATCCAAAAGAGTAAAAAGAGTACCTGTAACCCTTTGTTTATTGCAGCACTATTTATAATTGGTAAGACCTGGAAACAACCCAAATGCCCAAAAGTAGAGGACTGGATCAAGAAGATGTGGTACATATACAAAATGGAATACTGTTCAGCAATCAAAAATGATAAACTAGGGCCATTTATAGAAACATGGATGGAGCTAGAAGGACTTATACTCAGTCAAACAAGTCAGAAGGCAAGAGAATAATATCGGATGGCTTCACTTTTAGGAGGAATGTGAAAGAGCAACAACTACAACAAAAATTAAAAAAGAAGAAAACAAAAAAGAAGAGAAAGCTCAAGGAAATGGGCAATTACAACCAAAAACAAACAAACAAAAAAGCTCAACAAGATCAAAAGGTTAAAGATAAACCAAAGGGAACAATGGGGGGGTTGAGAACAGGGAGGGCAAAGATGGGGATGAGGGAATCAAGAGCACAAGGGACTGAGGTGGTGGTGAATGGGTGAAATGGTGGTGGGAACTTCCTGGGGAATACAAATGATAAAAATACAATTAAATAAAGCTAATGAGAAAAAATAAATAAATAAAAGAAAAAGAAAGAAAATTACATATGGTACTTTTTCACTACAAGGGATAGAAGATGATTCAATTAATTTCTTTCTAGAATTTAAGATTAGTTGAACATACAAAAGTTGATTAATCCGGCCTCCCTGTTGGCAAAGCGGGTTGAGCACTGCACTGTGAAGCATCCATGGCATAGCAGCCTGAGTTCCATCCCCCGCCAGGGAGGCGACCCACATGGCGCAGCAGACCTCTCCTGCCTCACCCGCTGCTCCCCTCAGCAGTGTGTTTCAGTGAATTTGTCTGTTCTGCTCCCCACTCTTTCTCTGGTGAATCTTCTCACCTCCCGTGCCTCTGGCCTGTACCCCTGCTCTTTTATGCATGATTAATCCTATGATTATCTCAAGTAAAGCATTTGAGGAAATGCAAGACCAATTCACCATTAACTCAAATGTCTTCAGGGACCAAGCACATAGAGAAAACACACAAATTATCAGGATATAATAGTATGGAGATGTAGCTAAGCTGTGACTAAACTAAGCCGTGTACCCACCCAACAAAACAATCTTAAAAAAATTCTTCTTGTGCCATAAATATCTAACAGTTTAGCACCAGATTGCAGTTATCCATTTCAAAATGAATATTATTGGAATTATATTGCATGAACACACAGGCAAAAAAATATTGTTGATCCTATCAGTAGTAGTGTCTCTGAAACTTCTGGGAAATCAAGTTGAGAGGTTAAAGCAAATAAAATTTAACAAAACATATCCCAAAGACTTTGAAAACCAGAGTTTTGGCTTTATAGGGCAGTATACAGGACAGAATCAAAGGTTGCAGTCATATATTTTTAACTTTTCCTACTACCTTAGATACCTCATATATTTCTCAACACAAAGGTTATACAATGGTTTAATTGATGACTCCCTGAATGATGTGTGTATATCAATCTGGTGGATATGTCATTCTTTGGGGAAAGGATCCTTTTATATATTATTACATGAAGAATTTGGAGATGAGATTATCCTGGGTTATCCAGGTATGTTCTAAATCCACTGTTAACAATCTTGCAAGGGAATGAAAGAGAGAGAGAATCCAAAGGAGAATATCATGTGAAGACAGGGATAGAGATTGGAGTTATGGATTTATAGATTTATAGAATAAGGACCACATAGAGCCATCGGATGCTGGAAAGGGGGGAAAGGATTCTTCTCTAAACTTTCATGGGCTGCCAATAGGTTGATTTCAGAGTTATCTCCTTCAAAACGATGAGAAAAAAAATTCTATTGTTTTAAACTATGACATTTGTGTTAATTTCTTATGGCAGTCTTAGGATGATAATACTGGGTATAATCCTGAAAAATGGGGCACCCAAGACCAGAAGGCAAAATACTTTCTTATATGTAAACAAAAGGACAATAACTAGTTAATATTTTATTTCCTCTGGCATGTTTTCTAATATTTCACTACTATGAAGAAGTAATTTTAGTTCTTCCTAAAATGTAATCTGTATGATGCTTCCTAAAATTTTAAGTAAAATGTTTTATTTTATAATTTAGAGAAGGCATGAGTCCCATCCTTTGTTTTATATACAATCATATGGACAGATATTATATTCCTTTTCAACTCATCTATTTCTACTTGCACTTAGGTCATTTCACTTCAATGAGCAAGCAGCAAGCATACCCTAAATTGTAGAATATTTTATGTATTTTTAATGCATGATCAAGATCATTTTTACAAGTTATAATTCTGTCAAGAAATATAAGTTGATGTATATCAGAGGAAATTATAGATTTCAATTTCCTTTTTCTGAACATTCTTGGTGCGAAATGCCCACATTGGCTTCTAGGGCACAGTGATGGAGAAGTACCTTCAGGGGAACATTCTCTTCATTTCCTATAAAATTACTACCAGCAACACTTGTAAGCAAGAAAATGTATTAAAGGTCAGAGATTATTCTCAGACAAGAACATTCAGTCGTGCTTATTTAGAAATAGACATTTATATTCCCATATAAAAGGCTATCATAATGACATATCTTTTTTCATTTCATTTTAAATGATTATCCTTCAAAGTAGAACTATAAACTGGCCATCATATTTGAGGTGACTGCAAACCTAATAATTATTGGTTGTGTATGTTTTTATATAAGTACATATATGTGCCTATTTTGAGTCTACCACATATTGAAAACAGGACAATAAAGCAATGTTCAAGAGTTTAAAATTACATGCATCTGAAATTAAAGTTTTTGTTTTTACCACAGTCTGTTTCGTTGGTTCAACAGAAAACTATGAGGAGAGATAAAAGTTCAAACCCAATACAATAAATAGAGCACTCACAGAGTATGAGAGAAAACTGGTTTTCAGACTTTGTTGTGGGTCTGAATCACTTTGGGATTCTGATCACCAAAACCTACCTAAGGACCTCCCTGATGGTGCAAGGGATTAAGTCTCAAGCACCTCTGAAGCACCAGTTCGATCTCTGGCCAGAGAGAGAACCAATACATGCTTCAGACATCTCCTGCCTTGCCTGCTGCTCCCCTCAGCAGTGCATTTCAGTAGATCTGCCTCTTCAGCTCCCCACTCTGTCACTGGTGAATTTTCTCACCCCCTCACCCCACTCTGGCTTACAGCCCAGCTCTTGTATGCATACATAAATAAGATCCAATTATTTCTATTTTTAAGATATTTCCAGTTGAAGTTTATGCTACCATGTTTTGAGACAAACTGGCAATGAATTTGGAGAAAAGGGTGTATATTCCTGAGCATGTTTAAGATTTTATAATGTTAAAGTGCCTTCGAGTTTGAACATGATATACAAATGTAAAATAACTATTAAGAATTACCCACCTAGGAGTTAAGAGTTGAACTTAGATCTGATAATTCTCCATCTCAGTTAAGTAACATTTGAGAAACAGTGAGTTGATTGCTACTGTGAAGAATTTAGGGCTTGCAGTTAGGAGCAGGTTCTGCCATCAATATTTCCACTCCAGCCATCGGTAACCTCGGCAAGTTGTTTGACACCTCCATTTTTTCAATAATATGAAAATTCTTTATACAATATGGTTTGTGGATTATTGGAATGATCAAGCAAAGCAAAAAAGACATGAAAATAGTTTCAAAAGTTCAGTAGCAATAACTAAAATTTCATCTTATTGTTTAGCTGTACTGAGATGCAGGTATTTTGAAAAGTCAGGGTAAAGTTCTATCTAGTAAGTAACCATAATTACAACCATTGTGTGGCTACATTGCTTCTTCCTTGTCTGTTAGAACACTGAGAAGAGAGAGGCTTATGAACATTTTGTAGTTTATTTCTCCCCAATCCCATTTGTTTCAGGGAGTCAGTACCATCCATTAGTGGAGTAATAAAAAGAAAATCAACATGACATTCACAATTTACTAGGAAAGCCAAAATACCTTCCTAGGGGGGGTTTTGATAATGAAATACTGTCTTTCACTTCATCCCCTTCAAAATCAAATTGAAGGCCTAAGGGAAAATTTCCCTGAGGAATTAACATCTTTCATGTTGCATATATGTATAATACAATGATTCTTAAAGTAGAAGCAATTTTTTCCTGAGTGTCATAAAAAGGGGAGTAGGGTAAAATGGTAAATTGGAATGAGACTGAAGAGTCCCATGTTCAAAGTCATCTAATTTATATTTTTTAAGGTCTATTTACAATGGTTTATAATCCCTCATTGCAAGACAGTTGTCTGTTCTTTTACCCATATATAAGTTGTTGGTGCTTCTGATGATTCTTGTCTCACTAACCATGGTGAAAACAGGTTAAAAGAGTTCAAAAACCATCATTGTTTGTTTCATTTATGTCAGGTTCATGAAGTCACACATTCATTAGGCACTGGGTACATACCAACCAAACCACACAGTCAACAACAGCAGCCTAAAACATATGACTGCCCACACTACCTCCTTCAGTCCTGTTATGTGAGGGATTGCAATCAAATAAGGTGACTCCAATTACCCTGCCTTAGTAGTCTTCACAGAAGGAGCAATGCCTTTCTTTAATAATATAAGGTCAATGCAGCTGATAATGGAGAGGAGAAGAAATGGCTATTTTCTTCATTTCTGGATTTTCCTACGACTGATCTTTGCAGAAAGTTCCCATTTCTGAAAATTCAGTTGTCAGAGTATAATGAAAGGACAAAAGCATAGCACTTGCTTTTGAGATAATCATAGTTCTTACAGAATTTTCTAGATTTTCACATTATTATGCTCTTGGATGCCACTGTGCTTCGGATACACACACACACACACACACACACACAGAGCATTTTACTAACTGCTACTTTCTGTTGTAGAGAAAGAGCAAAATAAGTCTATTTAACTTATGATTTTCAGTTAATTTGTATGGTGATGTCTAATTACATTTCAATTGCCATTCCTTCATACACATTAATCATAACCTTCCTTTTAAAAAAAGAATATTATAGTCACAAAATACTACCACTCCTCTGAATCATGTCTTCTTTCTACTGGAGATGAGTTCAAGCTCCTTTTCATCTTTAAATATTTCTCCATTCAAAATACTTAGAATATCTTGTTCATAATTTAGAGGGAAAATATGAGTAATATAAAGAACTGTAATGAAAATAGCCCTGATTTTCAGCCATCCACTCTTCCATTCATTCCCCATATAGAGCTTTTAGTTTGAACACTCAGTGTTTACTCATTTGAACAAGTTTGACAAAGTCCTTCCCTCCTTCATTCACTCAAGGATATAACTGAGTCACAAATATGTGGCCACCATTGTGCTAGGCACTGTGATTCAAACTTGAAATAGACCAAAGACAGAGGGTGGCTAAGCAGTGCTCTCAGATGCCTAGTGAGATGGAAGCTGTCTTTACTCCAAAACACATCCGGATTGATGCCTTTATACAATGCAACACTGGAAAAAAAAATAAAGTCAAAAGCATAAAAATTACAAGCATTTAATTATTATGTTCAATAAACATAAAATCTGTCAAATTGCTATACTAGAGTCTAAGCATTTATTCTCCATTTTTCTCATCAAAGTCAGGCAACTTGAAATTTTTCTCCTGTCAGAGGAAGAGGATGACACTTGAGTATTTGTACAGGATACAGGACATAGACACAGAAGGGGCCACTTTTCTTCTGATTTATTTTACCTGTTATTGCCAAGGTTTCTTTCCCACTACCATTCAGTGTGCTAAGAGTATCCTTCCCTTAAAAGGTATTCTTACGTAGGATTCTTCATGGGCATTACAAGAAAGGGTATATTCAGAGTATTTTAAATGGGGTTCATAGAGGTTCCTTTCAGGGTCTGGCAAGAGGGTTCATGTGAGGGGGTTCATGGGCAATAGAATCTGACAGTTTTAATCAACTTCAATTATACATATATATTTTTTAAAGATTTATTTATTTCTGCAAACAAGAGCTGGGGTACAGGCCAGAGGTGTGGGAGGGTGAGAGGATTCACCACAGAGAGCGGGGAGCAGAACAGGTAGATCAATGGAAGTACACTGCTGAGGGGAGCAGTTGGCACAGCAGGAGAGGTCTGCCATGCCATGTGGGTCACCTCCCTGGCCGGCAGCAGGGATCGAATTCGTGCTGCAGTGGCTGCGGTTTGCTTCATAGTGCATTGCTTAACCCACTGCCCCAGCAGGGAGGCCCTCAATTATATATTTTTCCTTTACTTTTTCATTTATAAACTTTAGCAATCACCTGTAGATTTTCCTATGAAAGTTGAAAATATGCTACTTCCAAAACTGTGGCTACATCTATCTTTGCATTCTTTTGGCTACATTTATTACATCACACATACTCACTCAGACTGCATATATATAATTCAGCCTATATTTTCTATCCCATCAGATTTATAATATCTCAGCTTCTTCCTTTATAAACTGACATACAAGTATCCTGACCTATGTAAAACCCTCCCAATGCTTCTTACCTATTGATTTTTGCCATTTTTAGTCTTATAAAGATGACATCATATTTTTGTTATAACTAAATTTTCTCACCATTTTATATATTTTGTTTGTGATAGATAAAAATCATTATGGTGACCATTAAGAGTTTTTTTTTCTTATTTTCACAAATAAAGTTCAGGATAAGCCAGGGATATTTCAAAGACTGCCTTTGTTTTTCTTATAATTACAACACACAACCCCTATGACAATCAGTGACTAGTACTTCACTCCATCTGATTCTCAAAATACAACATTGTTCGGTTCCTTCATTTGAGTAACAACTCGCTACTACCTTTCTTTTGTTTATTTGCTAGTTTTACTCCTGAGTTTTAAAATTTATTTCTCTTATTAGTTTTTATTTTATTCATCTTATCCTGGATGGCTAACAATTCTCTTGATATCTAATGTATTGAAATCAATCTGTTTTGACCTGGAAAAAAAACATTTCTTGGAGGTCTCTGAATTTATTCTAATTTAGAGCAAATAAAAAAATTGCAGCATTACTTAGAGTGGCCATCCTGAGATTTAGTCACTAAGTTCTGCTATTATTATAGCCCATGTGATTCACTTTTCTGACAGCTAATTTTATTTGGCTGAAGAATCTCTTCAAGTATCTTCCTCACCAAACTGTTCATGAAAGAAAGAAGTACTAACTTTTTGCAGTCAGTGCAATACTATAAAAATACGTATCTTAGTAATATTGAAGCTGAAGTATATGTTAAAAATTAACTTCCTCAAGATTTTTGTAGGTTTCTACTGGTGATTAATGAGTAATCAAGATCCTTAGTTTTATTTAATCAAAGTGATTATAACTGAACATTTTCAGGTGTACAGCTTTATATTTTGACTTTTGTGTAAATGATCATCCTCATAAGTCTAGTTTCCACCCAGCATCACAAAATTGACTCTCTTTCCCTCATTTCATCAACTTCTGCCACATTCCCCTCTGGTAACCACCAATCTGTTGGAGAAACCAAGGGTTTGTTTTTGTTTGCTTATGATTGTTTTGTCTTGACTCTACCTTTTGCATATGAGTAAAATCACGTGGTATTTGTCTTTCTCCATCTGACTTATAGTATTTATCATAATTACTTCAAGGTCCATCTACATTGTAACAAATAGCAACATTTCATGATATTTTATTGCTGAATAGTTTCTTTCCACACGTATACCATATATTCTTAATCCACTCATCTGTTCTATTATTTGGATAAGTGTCTAAAAGCAAAATAACTTGATCATTTGGTATTTCTAATCTTATTTTTTTCCAGAAAACTCCATATAGTTTTCCATAGCGGATGCACCAATTTACGTTTTCACCGAAAGTACAAGAGTTTCCCGTTCTCTTCATTTTTATCGATACTGGTTTTTGTCTTCTCTTTTAATTAGCCACAGATGTGAGGTGATATTCATTGTGGTTTTGATTTGCATTTTCCTAATGATAGATGATGATGAGTATCTTTTCATGTTTCTTTTGGCTAATTGTATGTTTGGTGAAATAAGACAATCTTGTTATATGTACATATATACATATTTAATTTTTATTTAGGTAACATTGGTTTACAGCACTCTATATGATTCAGGGAAATAGATTCATATCTCCTCCAATGGACATAACCACTTTTAACTAACACCACATTCTATCTTGTGTTTTTTATTTAGAAACCTTTAATTCTTACAGATTTTATTATAAATTCACCTTCCACTGCTACTAAGACATCTTATAGAAAATAATTTACGTTTCTCCATCGTCCTAGGACTTAATGTGTTAAATTTCATAACAACACATCTAATAGATAGATATCCTAAAAAATAATTTGTCCTCATAGGTATTTTAGCCTTTAATTCTGAAGGGTCACATATCTCTTTCAAACATGTAAATTATTATTTCCATATGGAAATTATCATTACTATATGAATTACGAAGACAAATTATTATCACTACATATTTGTTCTGTGTCTTTTCTGATATCTCCTTTCCCTTTAAATACATATGTTGGAATCATTCTTGAACTTTGAATCTCCTTTTTTTCTCATATTCGACTCTTTTTTTTTTTGCAAAGACTATTTGTTTTGTGTGCTCACTGGAGTTTCTCTTCCTTTGCTCATATTCAGCTAACATTTTGGCAGAGATTTCACTCCTTCTTCTATACAATTAATTGATATTGACAAATGCATAATGTCAGATGACCACAATTACAGTATCATACAGTATAGTTTCATCTCCCTAAAAATGTCTTGCATGTGATATATATTAACTCTCAAGTTTTCTCAATTTGTTCTCTGTCCTCTGGCACAAGTTTATTTTATCTTAGCGTTTACTCTTCATTGATATCCTATATGGTCAGCCTTGAAGTCACTTATTTTAAAATAAGTAAATAGAGGTTGAACATATGATAGAATATATGAACTTTATAGCTACATATGCATTAGTTGAGGAATACACAAAGTTCTGGAATATCCAGACAGAGAATATATACAACCTGGGATTCCAACCACAGTATCTGTTTCCCTAAAGGTGAGGTGGATAAGGTACCTCCTTACACATATTTCAATACACTTTCAAACTGGGACTTCTTCAAAACTTTATTGAAATCTCTCCTATAATAAAGTAATACAGTGTCATTAAATTTCACATAAGGAATTCATGATTTTTTAATTACTTTCCTGTTATTTCAGTAGGACCTTGAGAGCATATGACTCTTACATGTGATTTCTCTCACTAGGTCAAGAAAGTAGAATTGTCTATATGATACTTGGCATTTAACATACACTACTCTGCATTATAAATAAACTTTGATACTATTAATTTTTGTATATGAATTCAGGAACAAAAATTCTTGCAAATTAAAACCCACTTGTATATTAAAATTATTGGTGAACCACTTTGTAATGGTGAAAACATGTTGTGAGGGTTTGTTATCATTAACGAGGCATCCTCTGCCACCTAGAATTATACCAGAATTATGACCTAATCCAGCTGCTTAGGTCACTTATTATTTGAATCACTTATATATATTATTAGATGGGGAAAAAGAACTACATATGATGAGATGTCAGCTGTTAGTATTTCTGGGTTTCTGATGTACATGATGAATAGTTTTTTTTCTTACTGCTTTAAAAATGTTCTTTTTCACTTTCCTTTAATATTTTAACTACATTGTATCTATATGTAGATCTCTTTGGAATTCATTGAACTTCTTGCATGTGCAGGTTAATTTTTATAAAATTTCAGAAGTTTTCAGACATTATTTCTTCAATCATATTTTTTGCTTTTTTGTCTCTTGTCTTTCTGTGTCCTCTGCCTGCATACACTGGTGCACTTAGTGGTTTCCACACTTCTCTGAAGTTCTGTTAATGTTTCTTCATTTGTTTCTGCACCGGTTCTTCTGATTGAATAATCTAAATCTACTTTCATAGTCAGTTTTCCTTCTACTCCAGTCTACTGTTCAGCTCCCTAGCGAATTTTCCATTTTGGTTATTACACTTTTAAAGTCCGGCTTTTCATTTGGTTCCTTTTGTGATGTCTCTCTTTGTTGCCGTTCTCTTCTTTGGGAGAAATGGTCATCTATTTTATCTCATTCCTCAAATACAGCATTAATTCTTTAAATACAGTTATAACATCTGCTTTACCTCCTTTACTAAGTCTTACATTTAAGTGCCCTCAAAGAAGTTTCCACTGCTTGCATTTTCTCCTGGGTGCAGGTCACACGTTCCTCTTCTTTGCATGTGTCTCTATTTTTTGTTGAACTCTGGACATTTTATATAACAGAATATAGCCATTCTGGACACTACATCCAGATTTGTAGACCACCCACTCCCCCTCTAGAGTGTTGCTCTTGCGTAGTAACTTGACTGGACTAGTTCAGTGAGGTCTTCCTTCCCCCACCCCTACAAGAGTGTACAGCTTCTGACCTTACTCTGTCCATGCTGGATATGGACGGTCACTCTGACCATCAATGATGACTGTTGTCTTACTCAACCTCTCTCTGATTGTCTCTGTCTGAATTTCATATTAAAGTGAAGCTAGTAGCTGGTCTACCACTTTTTATATTATACTTCCCTGTTCACTCTGTACTAATTGCTAGTTGATTGTACTAGTGTTTTTAACAATAGCCCAGGGCACAAATTTTCTGCAATCTGATCTAATTTAAATAAGACAATTTTGTATGAGTAGGGTGTAACCTAAATCTTCCTCCAATTCCAGGATGGGACTTTTTAGTATGCTTTTTTCTTACTCTCTCTGCACAAATTTGAACCAATCTACTGTTTCATGAAAATATTAGCCCCCTCATATTTGCTCAGCAAGAATATGTTCCTCTGGCATAAACTTCACACTGTTCCAAATAGAGTCAGACCGCATAGGGAGAGCTACAGAAAACTCTGTTTTGATGGTCTCCTTCCTCACTGGGCAGAACACCGATGCCATTGCACTGGGCCTGGGTGTGGGGACAATGAGCTGTTTCTGCCAGGTGGACACACATGTTCTTGGTTGGCACTGGTAGCCCCTGTCTTCCTGGGTTGGCCATTGATTATAGAACTGCTTGCTTACAAGGAACTTGTGGTAAAGATATAAAACAGTAAGTATTTTGAAACTGTTAAATCTGGGGTACTAATTCTGCCTTATCAATGGGGACTAGATGGTAGAAGAAACTGAGATCTACTTGGCCACACATACTTGGAACAGAACTACTGCAATATATTCTTTTTTTTTTTAAAGATTTATTTATTTATGCATACAAGCACTGGGGTACAGGCCAGAGGTGTGGGGGGTGAGAGGATTCACCACAGAGAGTGGGGAGCAGAACAGGCAAATCTATAGAAGTACACTGCTGAGGGGAGCAGCAGGCACAGCAGGAGAGGTCTGCTGTGCCATGTGGGTCCATTCCCTGGCTGGCAGCAGGGATCGAACTCGTGCTGCAGTTTGCCTCTTAGTGCATTGCTTAACCCACTGCGCCACCAGGGAGGCCCTACTTTGACTTTTGTATATACATTTTATATGGTGGTTTCACTGGAGAGAAGGTCTACTTAACTCCTCATATGACAATTCTGCAAGTGAAAAAGCAAATTTTTGATGGAAAAAATAATTCTAAGAGCAATGAGATTTTGTAAAAATATAAAACATAATTTTGAAGGCTGCTTTTTGCTTTTTAATAGCTGGAAAAGCTTTATAAAAGGTTCAGGATTAGAGCAGGGGCTAACAAAACTTAAAATATGAAACATTTATAAGGGTCCTCCCTAGTGGTGCAATGGGTTAAGCACAGCACTATGAAGCAAACTGTAGCCACTGCAGCATGAGTTCAATTCCCAACCAGGGAGGTGACCCACATGGCGCAGCAGACCTCCCCTGTCTCTCCTGCTTCTCCTCTCAGCAGTGTGTTTCAGTTGATCTGCCTGTCCTGTTCCCCACTCTGTCTCTGGTGACTCTTCTCACCCCCTGCACCACTGGCCTATATACCCTGTTCTTGCATGCATAAATAATAAATAAATCTTTTTAAAAAGCATTTATAAAATCAGTATGTATGAAAAAGCCATTAAAGCACCGAGCTTTATATATATCTGAGCTCCTAATTATATGCTTTCTTGGCAAATGTTTGTTCAGTTTTTCTGAAATATCTGTAATATATCTAAAAGTGATAGCCCTAAACCTTTCAGGGAGATTTTGGTTATAAAGATTTTTCTAGTATATGATCAAAGAAGACATATCACACATACGTAAGCAATAAGGAATGGGTACACATTTCATTCACACTTGGGGGGTTGAGGATAGCTCATTTAAATAAAGAATAGATGCTCATGTCTGACCATAATCATTAAGTGCACAAAAATTATGGTGCAAATAGAACTCCTAGTATTTTCTCTTATTTTGATTGTAGTACTCAGGATGTAATCACCTCTTATTTCAAATTTCAAATATGCAGGTGCTTTCTCTAGTCTTGCTACTATTTGTAATTTTCAACTTGACATCATTTTTTTTAAATAAATTTGGTGGCCTTGCCAAGATTTTCTTCTCTAATTATAATCACTGATATAGTGCAGAAAAGGTTGATTTCTCCCCATTATACAGTTTCTCATACATGTTTTTGGGAGTCAAGACATCAACACTGCCATTCTTGAGACAGTTGAAATGGGAAAATTTCTCAGGAGACAATTATTCACTTAATTGGATTTGACTTGCTAGTGGCTAAGTCACGGGATGTTCAGAACTCCTACTGTGCTTCTTCAAGCCCTGTTCCTTGGGCAGTCACAGTTATCGATTCCAAAATGCCCACATCTATGGATTCTCCCTCATGAACTCAGTCTCTCATCTAACTCTTATTGACTGCTTTACTGCCTTCACTTGCCTCTGTTCTAACAACAGCAAAATCCTGACTTTTGTACTATTTTTGACACATTAAAAATCAAGTAAATACATTCTTTTCAGTTTTTTTTTTTTGCCTATTCTCAATAGAATTCTTTGTCATGTTCTAATAATAGCTTGTCTGGATTTATTGATACTATGACATGGAATTTGGCAACTTTATAACCTCTCAAGGAACAATTACCTCTAGATTTATGACAATTCTATTTAATGACTATTTTCTTTCAAACTTTTTTTTTTCAGCTTTATTCTTATGTGGTAACATGCATTTTTCCTGTGTGGCTATGTAATTATTTTGCTCAAAAACAGTTTACCTCAAACACTGATTAGTTATTCCAATTCTACACTCTTTACATTACTATGTGGTTGTTCAAGTCCTCATTTCATGATCACTTGTCAAGCTCAGTATTACACACAGCTTGGGGTTCTCCTTAGTAGTGCAAGGGATTAAGTCGCAGCACTATGAAGCTATCCATAGCCACTGCATCACGAGTTTGCTCCCCAGTCAAGGAGGTGACCCACATGACACAGCAGAGCCTTCTGGTCTCAGTCTCTGGTTCCCTCAGCAGTGTGTTTCAGTAAATCCACCTATCCTGCTCCCCACTCTGCTCTGGTGAATCTTCTTACCCTACCACACCTCTCACCTGTATCCCAGTTCTAGGACACATAAATAAATAAAACTTAAAAAAAAACAAAAATAAAAATAAAACTCAGTTCATATAGATACACTACATGGGAAGTTTCAAAAACCTGCCCAAGGAGACCATGGAAGTTTGAACTGAAAAAACTGCTGTGAACTGCCACAGGCTTCTGTAAGGAAGGGCAACTGTTCAAAGATGTAAAAAGTTAGGAATTTATTAAAGGTAAAAAGAGAAAAGTACAGCTCCCGTCGGGGGGAAGGGGGGTGATACCCATGAGGTAGATTTTTAAGTTACTTTATAAATTCTTTCTAGACAGGCTTCTGACTTCTTTCTGTGTCAGTTGCTCCTTTATTTCCAGCTATAGTTTTTCTCCTTATTGTCTTCCTCCTTGGTCAGAAAATGCTTTCCTCTGATATTGGATGTGATCTAGGGTCTCCAGCCAGTGGAAACTGCCAGGTGCTTATCTTGGTCTCGATAGCATCTCTATAGTTTTCTAAAATATAAAGGAGGTATGGACAGAAGACTGGGCCAAGATAGCTCTCTTTCTACTAACAAGTGAGTTTATTTCCCAGTTATAGACGGTATTGCTGTGAAAAAGACTTTTAAAGCAAATGAAATTTGCAAGAGCCCTAGTCGAGAACTGACCTTCCAGTCTTAATTTTCTTCTTGACAAGACTTCTGGCAACATAGAGACTTCGCCAACAAACAGGTCATTAGCTGATACTCTAATTGAACTCAGAGGATTAGCAGAACAGGAAGTCTATTTTAGATTTGTTAATAACCTGGAGAGGTCTGACCATTTCTCTCCCAAACCATTCACAATGTGATATGGCAGGTAAACTCTTCTGCAAGAAGCAAATTTCACCCTCCTTACTTGCAAGAGGAGAGAGGCCTCTTGCTTGTTCTCTGCTTGCTTATCATCTAACCGTTACAGAGACTATGTCTGCATCACTCTAACCACTCGCCTTGGAGACAGAGTTCGTCACTTAGGTTGTCCTAACAGAAAACAAGCCTGTGCTTTAAACAACAGAAACTTGTTTCTCACAGTTCTGGAGGCTGTAAGTTCAACATCAAGGTGCTCTCAAAGTTGGTTTCTAGTGATCTCTTCCTGCTGTGCAGTTGCTGCCTCTGGCTGTCTGTGTGTCTTTTCCTCTGTACTTGAGTGAAGGAGGACATATGCCTATTGGCTTTTCCTCTCTAGAAGAACACCAGTTCCTAAATTTAGGCCTCCACCCTTATGACCTCATTTAACTTCAGTTTCTCCTTTAAAGGTCATATCTTCAAATACAGTCACACATACGAATTTTAGGAATATAATTTAGTCCTTACTATCCTGAGTACATGGAAGATTGCTTACTTGCTCACTTTCCTAGGTTTTCAATCAGTTAGAAAATTACTTAAACTCATTCCTCTGATTAATTAATGAAATGATCTCTCAAGATCATTGGCCTTACTTACCCCTTCCTCAACCTTTATCTGATTCTTATTGGTGATGAATAACTGTGTGGAAAAGGGTTAAGACTGAGGCCACCAGTTAAAAGCAGAATAGTGATCTATCTAAAGTCAACTAACCCCAGTCATATGGTTATGTTTTAAATCACTCTATGCTAGAATTTCAAATTATATTACAAATAAATTGCGTCAGCCTTTAGTAAATATAGGACTTCTAGACTTCAACAATATAATGCAATGGTCTGGTTACAAAAGAAAGACTGTCATAGGCCTAGGGCTTAAATCTTAGTGCTATGGCCTGAATCAAATCCCTGGTAACCCACATGGTGCAGCAGATATTTCCTGTCTCACCCACTGCTCCCCTCAACAGTGCATTTCAGTCAATCTGCCTGTTCTGCTCCCCACTCTGTCTCTAGTGAATCCTCTCACTCCCTTATCTATGGCCCCTTACCAGTTCTTGTATGCCTAAATAAATAAAGTAAATCTTAAAAAAAAATGACCTCTTTCTACCCAGAGATTACCATTAGGTATAATAGTAAGTGCTCAAAACATAGTTACTGATAGGAATGGAGTCTCCAACCACATACGTGGCTTGTAGCAATTAAACTGGATATCCAGTCATACATTCATACAAAAGTTTATTTTGCACTTTAGAATTTTGTTTTAGTCTGTCCACTAAATATACCCAATTAATGTCATGTATAACTAATAATGCAATTTATCTCTTGGTGGTCTTTATTATTCTATATTTTTATTTTTATCCTCAGTTTCACATTTTGCATTAATGTTTACTAGAGTTCAGAGGCTAAAGATGGAAAATATTACTAAAGCAAATGAAATAAATTAAAGATAAACACAGAGTTGACAGTGATTATGCAAATTTGACTCAAGATATTCTAAAGGTGAACACACTTAGTTAAATTAATTTATGACCACAGAATAACTCTACTACAAAACCCCACAGGTTCAATGGTGACCAGACAGAGATAATACTCTTCTTCTTTTTTTTTTTTTTTGGTTGAGAAAACAATTAATAAACCCATGATGCTATAAGTAAGTGCTTATAAATATTTGTTTAAAAATATTTACTTTTAATTATTTATAAAAGAATTCAAAAGTAAAAGTAAAAAAAAAAAAAGCTTGAGGTAGTTTATGCCACTTAGATTAAACTCTGAACTATAGTTTAATGTAGATTTGGATCTACACAGAAAATAAGCATTTGATACTTAAATTTACTTCTTGAGAGTCCATGCTCTCAAAATTAAAATGTAAAAATTAATAATTAAATATTATGTTTCCTTTCTAAAAAAGGAGATAGTTTCCTTTACATTCAAAATATTAAAAAAATATTAAAGTGATTTTGTGATTTTTTAATTATCCCTGATATATTTACCTTAAATATTATTTACACAACTCTTTGACAAGCACTGTTCCAAATGTCTTATAATTAATTAAATTAATTCACCCACTATTATGAGACAAGAACTACTGTGTCCCCATTTTTCGTATGAAAAACTTTTTTAAACTTTTCTAAATATGCATCATGTAATAATAATGATGTTGATTTCATAAATATTATGATTTTAGGGATGAGATTAAAATAATCTCAAATCTAGTTATGCCAGACCATTTTATGATTCATGGACTGCATAAACATTTCAGTTCCAGTTGAGATCTTTGTGGGAAAAATTTAGTACTCAGACTTGGCATTCTCTGATTTCTTCTAGAATGTTAGATTCCAGATGGTAGTCACCCATTCTTACCATTTATAAGAATAAATCCTGTCTCCTATTTCAATAGACAAACATTAGATATGTAAATCTAATTTGAAGAAAGATTGGAAAATTTTCTTTGAGGGAGAGGAATAATGACTAGGCTACAGGACAGTTTAACTCATTAAGGGGCACACACACTATATATATATATATATATACATTTCAGAACTATACACTATATATACATATAGGTATATGTATATATAGTGTAACCATCACAGTTGAGCTTCAATAAATTAAAACCCAAAAATAATATTCACACAGAAATGTGCCACAGACAGAAAAATAAAGATGGTTTCTCACCAGAGGACAACAATATGAAATTATAGTTCTCCATTGTTCTAGGCAGTTGATTTTCCAAAACCTATCATTTAGTCTCATAATAATTCAAGAGATGAACACTTTTATCACAAACAAAACAAGCAAATAAAAAAATCAAACAAGGGAAAATGTTTGAGTTTTTTTTTTCTATGCAGCATTTAGACAAAAGAGGACAAAAACATACATGATATCAATGTGTAGATTTTAGCAGGCATTTTACCAGGTGGTAAGATGCTAGAAAACTGTATTTCAACATATTTCTATCCTTTCTAGTGACTAACTGTTGTTTGGGATATTCTTTTTTATTCCAACAAGTTGTTTTCTGTCTTTCACAGAAATATATACAGAATTTACCTCCCAACTCTTTGGAGGCTTTTTCATATAAAAGTTTGCAAAATTGTTATTTTAAAGAAAAAAAAGAAAACAAAGCAACACATTAAAGAGTACTACTAATAAGTAGAAATGTTATTAAGCTGAATTTCTATTTCAATTAAGAATAATTTGTAGATAGCTTAAATTTGTAAAGGATGGTGAACATCTGGTTTTGTGCTGTGACATGTAGTTAATCATTGTAGCATATGAGATAAATATAACAAATAACTTAAAATTTATGTATACAAACATGTTAGTCTCCTTATGTTAGTCTATTTTGAAAAATGGTTATTAAAATCCATTTTGCTTATGTTCATAGTAAAATCAAAACATTTTTGTCTTCTGAAATGTACATACAGCAAGTAGATGAAAATAACAAAGCTAAGTAGTCTAATGATGGTAAGGGTATAGCAGACAATATCTGTTATCAGTGTATTAGTTGCTGTTGTGAGCTACAGTGGTTATGAGTAAAATATATCTAATGATCCAGAGTCCTGGGAGGAGGAAATTGAAGATTTTTGAAAATCCCCTTAAAAAAGATAATCACTAAGCTGTTGATCTTTTCCTTGATGGATGGAAAAAGTTGATCAGGCAAATAGGATGGAAGGTTATTTCATGCAAGAGAATAAATTTGCTGGAGTGAAGATGTTGAAATGCATATCACATTGCAATGGCATATCATCTGGGTTTTCTTTTATATAGGTTGACTCGTCTCTCTCTCTTTCTTCAGCTTGACTGTCAAAGTATATGACTCACAGAGTATCTCTAAATATATATATCCCATAGAAATTTTGAGGCCTTGAGTGTCTTATTGGATGTAAATTTGGCTTTATTTTCAAAAAGCATAGCAATGGCTTTCAATTTACTGCATTTGCTAAAACATTGTTGGGAATACAAAATCTTAGAGACAGTCTCAACTTTCAAGGTGCTTGCAAATTAATAGGTAGAGAAAGTCATCAACTGCTAATTTGAAAATCAAGCTGCTGATTAGAAGAGCAAGACAACAGGAGAAGAGATGTCATGAGGTAGTAAGTGATTAATTGCCACTTGAATTATATTGACAGTAATTTATAGAGGACTCCAAAGAAGGAAGAGGTTATCTGATGACCCTGAGTCACCCAAAGGTGAACCTGTACCAGGTGCGTCTCCATTTAACAGGCAAGCAGAAGAATAAATCACTGCAATGTCCCTTTGGAGGCTTTTAATAAAATTAAAGTGGACAAAATCACAAAGTTGATACTTAGCAATTGTGATGTGACTAGGAATGCACTATGTGTTCTATATACATACTTTTTTTTAAATCTTTACACTCTAGAATTAGGTGTTAACACCTACTTTACAAATAAGAAAACCAAACTTCTGGTAGTAAAAAAATGGATCCCAAATTACCTAACAAGGAGGACAAGAGTCTTTTCCATGTTATATCATATATACCATGCCTGATGGACTTATTTGAAGCAAGAATAATGTGAAACATATGATAAGTTTGACTAACATACTATAATTATACTTACTTCTGTGACACAACAATAAGCTGGGAGCTACAGCTGGTGTAACAAAGAATCAGAACACCACAGGAAAACAGCAGTCAGCAAGCCAAAGGAAGTTTGTTTATTATAAATAGTTTGTATGATGTTTGATTTATCCTCTCAGGTGTAGCCCCTGTAAAATTCATACCAGCAAGTCACTGGTGAAATATCACTATAGTTTCTTGTGCTCCTGTTCCTGTTTTAATCACTCTTCCACCCACTCCCCACAGAATGTCTCTGATTTATAGTTGCTTGCTAGGTTTTTTTTTTCTTTTCATTAATTTATTTTTCCTGATTCCTTATTTGGTTCCCCTATATTCCTCCTATAAATGAAACCATCTGCTATTTTTATTTTTCCTTCTGAATTATTTCACTGAGCATAATCCCTTCCAGATCCTTCCATGTTGCTGCAAATGGCATGAGTTTGACTTTTTGATGGCTAGATAGTATTTCATTGTGCAAAAGAAGTTTATTTAAATACAGGCCAGCTCCTGGGAGCAGAGCCCCAAGGGTTAATGAAAGACAGTTTCTGCCAATAGCAAGCAGGCTTGAGAAGATTTATGCCAGGACAGACAGAAGCAAAAACAGCTCCTGCACATATAGGAAGGGGTCAAGCATGGGTTACCACTGGTGAAGACCACTTCAGGTATTTTATAGCTTTAATCATGTTTTGGGTCTAGGGGATGAGCTGTGGTGATTGTACAGTTTTTGTCTGGTCCGCATTTGACTATGTCCTAGCACATCAACAAGTGAAATGTCATGGACATTTTTCTTGTTATTGACTTTTCTCTCCTGTTATGTTTCTCAGAGATCTCATGTCTCCTTGGGTCTCATTCTCTGTCCCTTCCGTTATGTCTCATAGGGCCCTGGTCCCTATCTTTATGTCAAGGTCTAACCCCTTGTTTCCACTTGTGATGCATTTTGATGCAATCGATTGCAATAGTTTAGAAGTTTGGATTTGCATCTTTTTGTATTTTGTCTTCAATTTAGTTTTCCATCACCACCATTTTAACTACTGTTGCACTTGTCTACATTTTCTGATTTCAACCTTGTTGAAATGCTATGGGACTATTTTCAGTTGTGTTCATTTCCCTATTATAAGACATTGTAAGATGTTTGGATATAAGATGAAAGACAAAGATTTACCTAACAACCTCAATCAAAATGCTTAATTGAAGAAAAAATAATGTGTTTTTCTTTTTGAGAATTTATTTAACTTCTAATGTTTCAGTATTTAGTTTTAGCAAGTAAACTTCCCCTAACATAAGACAGAAGTATAACATGGTACTATTAGAACAAGGAACTGAGATCAAATTTTTTTTTAAAGATTTATTTATTTATGCATACAAGCACTGGGGTACAGGCCAGAGGTGTGGGGGGGTGAGAGGATTCACCACAGACAGAGTGGGGA
>JAGFMF010011399.1:3085306-3135200 GCA_019455555.1 Galemys pyrenaicus
TCTCTGGCCGGCAGCAGGGATCGAACTCGTGCTGCAGTGGTTGCGGTTTGCTTCATAGTGCGTTGCTTAACCCACTGCGCCACCAGGGAGGCCCGAGATCAAAATTTTAATGTTGTTAAGGCTCATCGATGTTGAGTATATTATGCTAAGTGAACAAATGGCTTCAAGAAGGACCAATACTACATTACTCAATTATTTAAGGCATTAGTCAAATTCATCATAACAGAAAAAGACTGGTATTTTTCAGAGACTAGGAGTGAAGGAAAATGGGGTGTTGATGTTGAATTGATGTAGGATATTTTTTTCAAGCAATATGAAAATATTATGGAATTATGGCATACAACATTGCACTATATGTTAACTATAGTTAACATTATGTACTGTAGAGTTTTGCTAAGAAACTTATCTTATTTCATGTATTTTTACAATTAAAAAATGAAATATAGGGCCTCCCTGGTGGCGCAGCGGGTTAAACAACACACTATGAAGTAAACCACAACCACTGCAGCACAAGTTCGATTCCTGCCTCTGGCCAGGGAGGGGACCCACATGGCGTAGCAGACCTTTCCTGTCTCACCTGCTGCTGTCCTCGGCAGTGTGTTTCAGTCAGTCTGCCTGTTCTGCTCCCCACTCTGTCTCTGGTGAATCCTCTCACCTCCCGCGACTCTGGCTTGTACTCCAGCTCTTGCATGCATAAATAAATAAATCTTTAAAAAATATATATAAATCACATAAAAGTACTGCTTTCAGGATTTTAAATGACATTCAGAACAGTCAGATTTATATTTAAAACGTTCTTCATTATATTTACAGGTTTTGGACCAGATGAGTATTTGAAAGCAATTTTAAGGTGATCAAGATTCAACCTGCTCAATTCTCTAACTTAAAAAAATGCCACTCATGCTTATCCTCAAATGTCACTGATTGAATAAGGCATAAACTAACCTTTCACATGAATCCAAAAAATAAATAAATAACATTGATTTTTTTTTACAGGTGCATATTTATTTACCTAAAAATATCATGGCAGTAACATAACAGTACTACATGATTTATTTAATGTGGATTTTTTTTAACCCACTTGTTAATTTTTTTCACCATATAGGATTTCTCCCCTTAGGTGTGGTCTCCATAGTTTTCCCACCACCAATCTGCCACAGCCTCTAACCACACTCCAAGAAAAAAGCCAGCCAACACTGATATTTTATAAAACAAAGATTTCTCTCTTTTATTTTCTGAAATTTACTTCAAATTGCTTTTGTTTTCTGCTTAAGTTTAGAAAGCCACCTCAAAATATTGTTCCCACCCTTCCCATGAGAAAAAAAAAAACAAACAACAACATGTTTTCTGAAGTTCAGTAGACAGTTGAATCTGCAAGGCAACTAATTTCATTGAATTCTAAAGAGTTATGAATTTCTGTCACCATAGGGAAAGATGGGGCACCAAATTGTTTCCCTAGTGAAATACAAGAAAAAATATTTGTCACAAAAAAATACTCAAGAATAGTTAGAATTTTAATGATTTCTTATAAATGGAACTCTAAAATTTAAGGATCTATACTCACTCTTGAGCTATCTCCATAGATCTCTGGGCCTTCCAGAGAAAATTTGGACAGAAGACTACAAAGAACCCTCTTTATTGACACGTATAAAATTTGCCCATTTAATATACTCTTTTTTACACAATAAGCAAAAAATCTAAGCTGGTGGGGTAGGAGAAGGAAGCTCTCCTCCTTCCAAGGTCTAGGCAGAAGCAAGACTCAAGGGTAAAAAGCAAAACCTCTCTGCTGCAGAATCTGGTGAGAAGACACCTTATTGAGCATATGATCATGAATGACACAAATAAAACATCAAACACCCAATTATCACTGAACGAGGGCCAGAAATCTCCCATAATGTGACTTGTCTTGCCAGACTTAAAGAGAGGAAAAGGCACTGAGAGATTGTCACTTCTGAGTCTTAGAATCACAAGACCTCTTTAAGAATGCAACTAGGAATATAAAACCAAGCAAGAGTATCTCTACAAAGAGATACGAATTTATGAGTACAAGAATTCTGGAGTTAGAAGGGCTACCTGGTAAAAAGAGAGCAGTAGTACAGACTTAAAAGATAACAGTTGAGGGACTCCAAAACAAAAATATGGGCTCCAAGTTCCCCTCTACTTACCAACAGGCTAACCCCCAGAGCTGTCTAAAGTCATCAGAGACCTGAAGGTAACTGTATCAATGATACATCTCCAAACTAGCTTAAGTACTAGCTAGAGAAATTCAGTGATACAAAGAGAAAAGATGTGTGGCATTTCCTGATATAAAATTCTCAGTCTTCACTGTTTTCTTCACAATTTTTTTAAAAGATTTATTTATTTATGCATACAAGCACTGGGGTACAGGCCAGAGGTGTGGGGAGGCGAGAGGATTCCCCACAGAGAGTGGGGAGCAGAACAGGCAGATCAACGGAAGTACACTGCTGAGGGGAGCAGTGGGAACAGCAGGAGAGGTCTGCTGCACCATGTGGGTCCCCTCCTTGGCCGGCAGCAGGGATCGAACTTGTGCTGCAGTGGCTGCAGTTTGCCTCTTAGTGTGTTGCTTAACCCACTGTGCCACCAGGGAGGCCCTTGTCACTGTTTTCTAAGCCAATATAGAGCTAATTAGAAATGACAAGAAAGAAAAAAAAAAAAACAGAATAAAAAAAACAGACCCAGAAAGAATGTATATCTTAGAACTATAGATATGAAATTTAAAATAACTATAGGCATGTTAAATAACCTAATGTAAAAATAGAAAAATAGGACACTTTAAATATATGGTAAGTATAAATCAGCAAATCACTACTTTTTTCTTTGTCTTTAGAAATTGTACCCAGTGGGGCCACATGCCCTGAGCCAGTATGGCAGGGGAACCACTGCTACCCGCCACCTCTGCTGGCCTCTGCTGGGTCAAGCCGTAAAATGCCAGTCACCTGCTGCTGCTTGCACTGCCCAGAGCAGCGTGCCTTTGGGGCTGGGTGCCAGAGCCCTAAGGGTCGGTGGTGGAAGGCCTCTGCCACTCAAGCCTGGCTAGCATCAAGCCTGGTCCACTGAGATGGGCTTCTGTGTGGCCATCCTGCAGCTGCCCGCTGCAGGCAGCCTGGGTGCGGCCCAGAAGCAGCTCTCCAGGTGCTGGCAGGAACTCTCGCTCTGTGCAGAAGCCTTAGGGGCTCTGCACTCAAATTTGGCTGGTGGCAGGGGAGAGACTTCCAGCAGGCAAAGAATCCCACCACTGCTGCTTTCAGAGTGAAGCACTTGGGGAGCAGCAGGGCAGGAAACAGCCACTGCTGCTGCCAGCGGCCTTCAGCTGCACTTGCTGCTGCCATGCACCGGGCAGGTCATGCCCAGTGGCTTGTGCTATGGGGCTTTAGTTTCTTTTCCATGTGCTCATTTTTCTACTGAGCTGTATGTACCAATTCTTCATACTTCATGAGGGTTGTGCTGTGTATCCAGGGTAACATTCCTCTGTTGGTTAGGATGTTACAATTATCTTCTGCACCGTAGTTTTTATCTTTTCTGTTTTGCCCATGGATTTTTTTTTTTTCCTGTGATTTTCAAATTTGACTTTTACATGAATGTCTATTACCAAGCTAAGTTGGTTTGGACATGCTTGCTTGTGAGGGAGCAAGTTTTCATTTTATTTCTTTTTAATTTAGATATCAGTTTTCCTTCACTATACATTGAAGTAACAATTTTTCCTCCACACCCTATGATCTGTGGTGTTAAAATACTTAATTACTAAACTTTACTTTCTGGAATCTTGGCTGTTTCATAGGTTTTATGTTTATATTTTTGTGCAGAAGTATATCTCACTTTTTAATACTGCAGCTGAATAATTATCCTCTGTCTCTACTGAGACATTTATTCATAGTTTTCCTTGTCAAACTATGATCAAACCTCAACCTTAGGTTTTGAGCTTTCACACAAATTGAAGTAACATCTGTTGAAGTTAAACACAGATTCATATAGGTGCACAGAAGCACACATAGACACAAACGGCATGACTATTGACTCTTGCTAGAATTACTGATTTGTACATCAATTTGGGTAAATTCAACATTTGTATTATTATATTAAGACATTCAATTCATTTATATGTATATATACTGTCATCACTGTTTTCTTTTTAAAAAAATCTCCATTTTCTACTTGTAGTTATTGCACAGTTTTCGATAGATCTACTACTAGATGCTTTATGGATGAATTGCTATTTTCATAATACTGCATCTTCCAATCCATTAACATGATTTATTTTTACATTCATTTATTTAGCTTTTTAATTTCTTTCAGCAAAGATTCGTAGATTTTAGTATACAAATTAGCACATATTTTACTTCTTTATTTTCATCATTGATATAGCATCTTAGTGGAGTTAATAATTTTATTTTGACTTATCATAAACATAGATATATAATTGTTATTTAAATACTGATCTGTACCCTCTTTGATATGCTCACTAGCTTATTATAATAGTGATTTATTACTTTCATCTTTAAACTATATCCTTGTAATCTTCATGTGAGATCATGTTACCCACGAATAAAGACAGTTATGTGTCATTTTTCCCAGTCTGGATGTTTTCTCTTCCATCCCCTCTCTCATTGTATTGGCTCCAATCTCTAGTATAATGTTGAGTATTAGCTGTAACAGCACATATTCTTCAGCCTTATTTTTGTTCTTAAAAGAAAAAAAAAAAAAAAACATATCCAGCAGATACTCTCATGAGTTCTTTGCTGCAAGCATTTTCCCTGCATAACTTAGTGTCCATAGGCAATTTAACTGTGAAAAATAAAATAACAGTTTGCCAGTTTGGTTTGCCAGTTTTGCTTGACAACTTGGTTTCTTCTGATGCAGTGCTCACATTTTTATATTTAAAAATATGATAAAACTTACTGGAAGCATAAAATAAGCAATAGTAAAATAAATTTCATACTAACCTAGGAATAGAGTTTGCAAATCCTTCAGTAGGCACTATCATCCTTTTCACCAGTTAAAACCAAAAGTTTACCAAGCTATGACAAATAAAAACCTCATAACTAATAGCTCATAAAAGTCTTGAGAGCAGGAATCAATTCTTTAGCAATCTATATAGAACAGCCTGTTCTCTGAAACCATACTTTCCAAATTCATCATGTATTATTAGAAGTTGGAGGCAAAAAGATAATGAACTTCCTCTTATCCCACCTCCTTAAAAGAAATGCTTGTATGACTCCCTATGAGCATGACTTTCGAAATAGTAAACATTTTTTTCTATTTCATGATGAAGGGCATGATGAAAACATAATTTAGGTATTTGACATTGCATATGGCTTAGATGGTTTGATGAAATATAAGGAATAGGTATGTGATAGGAAATTTAAACTTCGTTCAGATATGTTATATCAGCCATGCAAAGAATGCTAAAAAACAGAGCCCTCTTATCTGTCAAACAACAGCATAGAAGCCTGCTACCGTAGACATGTCCTATTAAATTAATGTTAATCTCTTATTTTTTGTGATTTTTGTGTTTTTAATAGTAAATTTTACTAACATCTTATTGATCATATGGGAAAAATGCTTATGGCAAAGACCTCACTGGAAAACTACTCAGAATAGTGGAAAAGACACATGTTTTCATTTCATATGTTTCATTGTGCTCTTCAACTCTAAAATTCCATTTGGTTCTTTATACAAGTTCAATCTTGAGATTTCCATTTGTGTGTATGTTTAAATATCATTATATTGGCACCTGCCAGCCTAACTCAGTCGGCATGGCATGAGACTCTTAGCTATCATTATATTTTCATTTATTTTGGAATGAAGATTTCTTTAATTCATTGTATATTATTTACTTGTTCTTTGACTTTAGGGACTTTCTAGAACTCTTAAATAGTTTTTGACAATTTCACAAAAATGCAATTTTTATGGACATGGCTTGATGAGGGGCAGAACAGGCAGATTGACTGAAATGCACTGCTGAGGGGAACAACCCATCAGGCAGTAGAGGTCTTCTGTGTCATGTGGGTCCCCTCCCTGGCTGGGGATTGAACTTGCGCTGCTGTGCATTGGATGCTTGACAGTGTGACACTTAACCTGCTGCCCACCAGTGTAGGCCCTCTTTTGCTATTTTTAAAAGTTACCCACTACATAATTGCAATACACATCAAGAAAGATAAGGAGAGCCTCTCTGGTGGCACAAAGGGTTAAATCTCAGCACATGAAGATACCTGCAGCCATTGAAGCTCCAGCTTGAATACAGGCCAAGGAGCGAATCCACATGGTACAGCAGATCTCTCTCTGTCTCGCCCGTTGCTCCCCTCAGCAGTGTATTTCACTCAATCTGTCTGTTCTGCTCCCCACTCTGTCTCTGGTGAATCCTCTCACACTCCCAACCTACCCCACACCTCTGGCCTATATTCCAGCTCTTTTATGCATAAATAAATAAAATAAATATTAAAAAATTAGACACATTTTGACCACTGAAATAGCTTGCTGTCCACACTAACAAATGCATATATTTCTTCCATGGCGATAGTAAATTAAATCCTAGAGTTTAATTTTCATTGTCAAAGTGAAGTGTTTAAAGTGACAGGTGACTAGTTTCTGCTAGAAAAGTCAATTATTATAGATAGGTGTTTCTTCTGATTGTATTGTTTCTGTATAGTATCTAACTGGGTTCTTTAATCTTCCCAGAAAATATGAAAACCACAGAATAAAGTTTGCATATGAATAGAAACTATTTACAGTCAGTTTCACAACTGCTATATTTGATTTTATTATGTCTAATCTTTACTGTTATATTATTCCATCATTTCTTTTCTAACAGTCTAGTTGTCATTGGCTTGATTTTATAACTTCTCCCCTTTTTTCCCTTTTAAATGTGAATTTTGCTCTATTTTTCTAAAGTTAACTACTTTCTTTTCTTAATGTATCTGATAATAACATTATATCTGGATAATAGAATTAAGAAACCCACTCTTTTTCCCTCCTCCCTTATTCTCAAACAGAAAAACCTTTAAAGGTTTTTCAATCTCTCTCATTCTTCTATAAAGGCACTAAACATGAGAGAAGTCAAAGACTTTATCTTCGTTCTTCAGTGAGTTTGTCCTTGACTAATTTCCTCAATGGAGTTATTTGGGTATTTCATTTTCTGAAATATTAATATTTTCAAATATTTTCTCTTATCTTGACAAAGAAATAATATGTTTGCTAACAAGAGCATTTTAGAGTCGCTTCCAATATTCTTTGTAGACCAAAGAAATTATCCTAACGATGTCTACTTGTTAGTGCTAAAATGAGAAGTATCATGTCAGCTCATTTCCATTTTATTTATATAGAATTGGTCCTTTTTGTTTGGGAAATTATAAATTTTTTTCTTCTTCCATAGAGTTGACAATTATTATGTGGGAATATGTAAGCATTTGTCATCAATTCAAAGATTTTCTTATAAACACACTCTGACATGCTCTTTTGCTCTAGAAAATCATTGCTTCAGTAATTAAATATTTCTCTTCTATATAAATTCTATATTTTTCTCCCTGGAGCTTCAATTAATAAATTGCACAGTAATTTTCCTGTACCTGTGTGCATAGACACATACACATCTATGTGCACACACACCATGTTGGATATTTTGGTTATATTACAGGTAACTATTAACTCTCAGCAGACACTGTTCTCTCTTTTCAGCTCACCTAAGTAAAATTTTGCTAAAAATCATATTTTATATGAATATTTTTGTGGTTTTACTTAAATCTAATTATTTTTGTGTCATTTACATTTTTCAAATTTGTATTTTTTCCTACAGATGCCCTATTGAAAATAAAAATTACTTTCTACATGTGCTGATCTTTTTAATTTTCATACATTTAGACTCCCTGACATATTTATTAGTCTCTTATAGCTGCTATAACAAATCACCACACCCTTTGTACAGTAAGACAATAATTTCATTATCTTACAGTTCTGGATGTCAGAATTCCAAAATGAGCCTCACAGGTTGAAGTGAAAGTATACCTAGGACATTTTCTCTATGAAATCACTAGGTGAAAGCTACTTTCCCAATCTCTAGAATCTACCAGCTTTTCCTGACTGGTGATTGATCTCCCACAGCTCTACTTTCTCTGTCCCTTCTCCTTTTAAACTCCTTTAATTTAACCACCATGGATCTTAGTTTATCACACTTCCTCTTGCTCAGTTCATCTTAGCAAGATGAAGATGACAAGTTACCCTGCTATGCCCTGTGAAGATCTAGAGAGTATGACAGGTAACACTAGCACAACCTTCCTGCTTTATTTTTCTAGCACAACTGAGAGCCGCATTATTGAAATAAAGCATGTTTAATTTCAAGCTATGTTGGTTATTCAATGCAGAAACCTTGGATTGGATCTTTGAGAGATCTGGATGTAGAAAGTGGAGGCTGGAGAAGTGGCAGGTTTTATTTTTCTTGATGTCTGGTATTGCAACAACAACAACCATTAAAGAGGGAGTAAGATACCTGACCATAGCAGTGTACTGTGTTTTGAAGGAATTATCCTGCTTTTTTCTCTTATGGGAAACTGAAAATCCTTGATAAAATATCCACAGGACTGTGTTGTGTTTTGAAGGAATAATCCTGCTTTTCTCTTATGGTAAATTGAAAATCCTTGATGAAATACCCAGATGGGGCACAATTTATTATCTCTGTGGAAGCTGAAATGCTAATTGTTTCTTTCTGTACTCAGTTGATTTTTGTTTGTTTAAATTCATATACAATTTGGGCCTCCTTGGTCACACAGGGTAAAGTCTCAGTGCTGTCAATCTGTTGTCAGCCACTGCAGCGTGAGTCCAATTCCCAGACAGGGAGGTGACCCACATGGCACAGCAGACCTCTCCTCTCACCTGCTGCTCCTCTCAGCAGTGTATTTCAGTCAGTCTGCCTGTTCTGCTCCCTACCCTGTCTCTGGTGAATCCTCCCATCTCTCTGAACCTCTGGCCTACACCTAGCTCTTGTATACATAAATAAAATAAATATTAAAAAACAAATTAAATTCATATGCAATTTAATGACTACAGCAATATTTAATCCCTAAACTTGGGAAATTGTTGCCAGTGTACATTTGTTTTAAAATAGTAAAATATATATGCACAGTTCTACAAAAAGAAAGGTTGATACTACTTTAATTTTTGAAATGTATCTATCTTCCCTTTCAAAGTTAACATAATTATGCTTAAGAAAACATCATGGCTTACCACTGAGGAGTAATTGAATTTTGAACTGAGATAGTCTCAGAATGGTTTTACAACCCCATTCTGTATTTATTCACCATTCATAAATCATATAATTGGAATAAACATAGTCAAGGTATAGCATAACACTTATTTTGGCTCTTTAAATCATGGGATAATGATATTTAAATTTATAAGGATCAAGTTTAACTCTATGGAATGCTATCAGTCTACAAAGATATTAAATAAAAGCAACAATCAAAATGCTGGTGAAATTTAAAAAATAAAAAAGTAAAATTGGTGTCAAAATAATAGTACTAACCAAGCACACAAAAACTAACAACTGTCATATATTTAGAACTTCAGGGAAGTGCCATAGTGTCATAAGTCACCACAGAAAGGATTTTGGAATTTTCTAGCCATATCTCTTGACTTTCAATTATAAGGAAATGATGGAAATTTTTAGCAAGACCCTGGACTTTGATCTATGGTCATTGACCTTAAATCTTTGTGACACAAATTTGGAACAGAAAACATTTTAGAAGTTAATATATTAAACTCAGATTACAGATATAGTAAAACAGGGAGCTAAGGCTCAAACCATATCTCTTTGACATTTATACCTTTACTTAACAACATTACATCATGTGTATGCTCTTGGAAATATGGAACATAGAAACCTGGCCCTCTATTTTCTCAGTCTAGCATTCTATTGATGGGGAGGAGGAGTTCCACTTCTCTTTAAGTACAGTATTGCATATTTTCCATGAGTGAGTCAATGTTGATTCCTTTCACACTGTATTTCTCTGTCTATAAGAATGGGGGTGTTGTATTATTTCTTTGCCATTGAATGTGTGTGTGTCACACACATATAGTGGTGCCATTGGTATGACCCACATGCCTCAATAGGAGTTTGAGAAGCAAACAATAACAATATAAATATTAACAATCATAACAACTAGTATTTCCCATCTGGTTATTACGGAAAAGGAAAGGAAATCACTTTTTTATATTCTTTTCATCACACTTTGGTGTCATTAATTAGATCTCACACAATAAGCACCATCAGTAAATTTGTGATTCAAATGGTATTTTAACAGTAACCAGATGAAATTGATTGAGCATTAATTCAGCATAAATAAAAAAAAAGAGATTTTTGTCAGGATTGACTTGATAGTTCATACTGGTACTTGTTTTTACCTATTAAAGTTCCACTTGTCTTGGATGAATGACTCTATTAAATAATCACAAAGATTAAAATGGTAGCAAGATATCTCTTTTCTCTTACCTGAGCCCGACAGGGGACTAGTACAAAGCATTGCCTGAAAGCATCCAGTTATTATTTGATGCAGCAATTTGCCCCTTGCAATCAGCTGCTACTTAAAGTTAGCTATGATCATCTTTTTTCTCCTTCTTTGTGTTGTTAAATGCTGAAAAAGCACCTCTGCCCCAATTGCTAAAAACTAAAAAAGCCTTTCTTCCTTGTGTCTCCTCTTTGAAGCCAGTGATATTTTGCAAAAAAAAAGAAAGAAAGAAAAGAATATGAGCTTTGGGTACAAGGAAAAACTGCGGCCTCAGTGGTTTAGTAATAAAATTGATAGTTCTAGGAAGAAAATAAAATTCCACGTGGCAGAGCTACATGTGGCAAAATATTCCCAGAATGATTATAAATCATTTCTGGAGTTGTTCCACATGCTGATTTAAAAGGGGATTCATATTTTACTTTAATATAAAAAACATTTTTGTGCATTTAGTGGATAATTAAAATAGTCTATGGAAAAAAACTGACACGGAGAAACATCTGAAGATAGACTATTTTCTTTCTTGGTAAAAAAATGCAGGTTATAGAAACTCACAAATACAGTACCATATGAAATATATTACTGGAGTAGGTAGCAGATCCATAAGGTAGTAATTAGCCCATTTTTTTCATGAGATCATCTTTAAGAAGCTTTTTGATCTTTAAATGATCTACTACTAAAAGTTGTTTTCAAGATGCAATATTATAAAAGGTGCACATTAGACAGCCAGGCACACAAACAGGCGTGTGTGTGCCTGGCTGTGTGTGTGTGTGTGTGTACAGGATTTTCTTCCCTGCAAAATTAATTTCAGATGTATTTATGGTATTATCTGCTTATAAAGACCTTCCTTGACTGAAAATATTGCTATTCTTGGTGAATTTTCAAATACAAAAAATTGTACTTGATAATACATTGTGATGATTAATTTTGTATGTCAACTTAATTGCATTGCAGGGTGACTAGATATTTGTTCAAATATTGTTCTGAGTATGTCTGTGAGGGTTTTCAGGATGAGATGAACATTTGACTCAGTAGACTGGTAAAGCAGATTGTCTCTGCTAATGTGCTTGAGCCTGATTCAATCATCCATAGATCTGATTAGGACAGAGAGGCTGAGTAAGAGGAAATTCCACATGCCTGACTGTCTAGGATATCAGTGATTTCCAGCCTTTAAACTCGAAAAGAAACATCGACTGACTCTTCTGTTAAACCTCCAGCCTACTGACTTTCAGACAGATTTATATCATCAACTTTCCTGGTTCTTCAGGTTGGCAACAGCAATTCTTGGGAATTCTCAGCCTCCATAGTCACAAATCGGTTTCTTAAAATAATTTTTATAAATATTGTTATGTGATAATACACAAACACACACAAAGATTCAACAAAGATTCATAATAAGCTTTTGATATGTGTGTGATCGCTTAAATATGTGCCACACATTTTACCAATGAATCTCATTTGCAAACAATTTTTGTGTACCTGATCTGCAAATTCACTAGTAGTTCACTACATATTGAAGGCAAATTAATATCACACTAGTCAGACAACTTTAGTGTTCTTACATGTTAACTCCCACATATCTTCTAAAATATAATCCCCTGGTTATTTACCACTACAACCAGAAACAGTCTTTTTTTTTTTTATCTTTCAGAGATAATGTGGTGATTATAATATACAAGGAATTGAGGATATTTTAATATCCTTTGTTCCATGCATTCTTCTAAAGAATTAAACAGAAATATAAGAATTCATATGGAATGAGAACCCTGTATCAATATTAGCAGAAAACTTTAAAACAAATATTATAGAGTGCCGGCTGCTCCCCTCAGCAGTGTGCTTCCATTGATCTGCCTGTTGTGCTCTCTGTGGTGAATCCTCTCACCACCCCCACACCTCTGGCCTGTACCCCAGTGCTTGTATGCATAAATAAATAAATCTTTAAAAAAAAACAAATATTATAGAGTAATTGCTTCTAGAGAGTGACACTAATGAAGAAAGAGATGGGGCATAAAGAATATGATTGTTTAGCAGAAGACATTCTAAATTATTGGTAAACATGTATATGCATTGTTTTGATTATAAAAATAATTGATAGAACCACCCAAACAGATATGACATTTATGACTATACTAATTTTCAACTACTTGTGTGATCCATGATCATGTTTTTTTTTTTTTTTTTTTTGGGGGGGGAATTATTTGTATGTTCTTTACTACCTATTACCATTTTATCACAATTATTTGTCATTTCACTAAATTGATTAAATTGATTTTTAAAATTTTTCTGTCTAGGGCCTCCCTATAGCGCCTCGCTATAGCCTAGGGGTTAAGTCTTAGCACTATCACCACTATAGCTTGAGTTGATCCGCAGCCAGGGAGGGGACCCACATGGAACAACAGACCTCTCCTCTCTTACCTGCTGCTCCCCTCAGCAGTGTATTTCAGTAGATCTATGTGTTCTGTCCTACTCTCTTTTGAATCCTATTACCATCCACACACACATTTGGCCTATACCACCATTCTTCTATACACACACACATTCTCTCCAATTTCAAACTTCTTTGGAGTGTTTTATTACTATAGAAGTTTAAATAATAGTACAGTGGATGTCCATTTACCCTTACACTAGCTTCAACAATTGAAACTTTTAACACATGTAATTTTCTTCCCCTTCCCTATATATAGAATTTGTGTTCATGGTATTTATTATAAGTTTCACACATTATAGTTCTGCCTTTCAAACTTCAGCATGTACTCTCTAAGACTAACTTCCTGTATACCAACAATAACATCACACTTGTAACAATTCATCATACATATACAAGAATGCTTGGTAATATATACATATATAAATATATTTAGACATTTTATGTACTTCATTACATTTTGGATTTGTCAGATTATTTTCTCATAACTAGTTCCACATTGAGTTCTATATCATAAGACTTGTGATACTAAATTGTTCTATAGACGTAACAGTAGGACTTCATAGAGGAGACTTAATAGATCTGAAAGGTGATATAGACATAATCAAACTTACACTTGGAGATTCCTAAATGTTTCTCTCCATAATTAATAGAAGTAAGGAGAAATATAGTAATTTATAGAGAACTGAACAATCTTGACAAAAATGACCTGTATAGAACAGTCCACAAAACAACAAGAGAATATATAATCATCTTAAATGTATTAGGACACTGACCCAAACCATTTATATTATGGGTCATTAAACCAGTCTTAATAAATTTGAAAGGAGCAAAATGATAGGAATTAACTTTCAGTTAAAAAGAAAATTAAAGTAGAATTCAATAAAAGGAACATATCTGGAAAATCTCCAAACAGAAATTAATTATATACTTCATAATCATTGGTAGGTCAAATAAAATGTCTCAAGGAAAATAAAAGTGAGTTTGAATTGAATGAAAATGAAAGTACAATCTATCAAATTTTTGAGTTCAGGCAAAACAGAGCTTAGAGGAAAAACAAGGGCACTAAATTATTTTATTAGAAAAGAAAAACAACTTAAAATATATAACCTATGCATTAACATTAAGAAACAAGAGAAAAGAAGAGCGAATTAAACCTAGAGTAAGCAAAAAAATTATCACAAGAGCATAAATGAATTAAATTCAATACAAAACAATAGATAATAAAAGAGCTGGTTTGGTTCTTTGAATCACTGCACTGTATGAAATCTTAACAAGATTGACAAAGAAATAAAATAAACATTTTAAATATCAGGAAGAAGAGTTAAAACTCTTGATTCCTTATTTACCATTAGGGAAATGCAAATTTAAACCATAACAAAATACCACAGATACCTATTAGATGACACAAACAAAAGAAAACAAAAATACAGTGACAGATAATTAAAGAATGTCAACTGAAAAGTACAAAGAGCTCTATGCCCATAAACTCAATGAACTGAAACCTTAAAATAGAACACATCAGCTAAACAACTTCAACCATGAAGAAACAGATAAACTGAATTTTACTGTAATTACTTTAAAAACTAAGTTTATAGTTAAAACATATATAATCATTAGTTTCCACTCATTAATTCTACTAAATACATAATATTTAGCTCATAAAAATAATATAGCTCATAAAATATTTGAAATCAAAGATTTTTTTAAAATGGAGAAAAGTACCAAACTTGTGATGAGAGGCACAATATTATTAAGACATAATTTTATCCAATATATTCATTCAGTTTGATCTAGAGGATTAATCGAATCCTGTTAAAAATTTCTGCAAACTTTTTTTGTGTATTTCAACAAGTATTCTAAAAAATACCTGGGAAGACAGGGAAACTGGAGTATCCAAATAATTCTATAAGGAAAACTATATTTTTCCACAGCTACTGTATCAGGACTATAGTTTTAGGGAAAGAATAGACCCCTAGATCAGGTAGAACAAAATAAAAAGCCTAACATAATTGACACAAATATAGTTAAGAGGTTTATGACACAAATATAAAGTTGATTTAACAGAGAAAAATATACTGTTTTCTACAACTGGTACTAAAATAATCATACATTTGCATACAATATCTTACTCGAAACTTACGGAAATTCTAGCAGATATTATGAGATAGTTTAATAACCTTAAATTTGATAAATTATTAAAATAAAAGCATTATGCAGAAAAGAACAAAATTGACATGGTAGGTTTACCAAACTTAGGAGCTTTTACTCTATTAAAACCAAAACCAAAGTTTTATTATTAAAAGGTCAAACCATTAACTAGGAGAAAATACTTACAAATTGCATGTCTTATAAAAGATATGTCAAGAATATTTTTAAATTTTCTGTTGTAAATCCAACAATAAGAAAATAAACAACCCAATCAGAAATAGAATATCTTAAGAAATTCTTCACCAACATGATATTTGCATGGAAAATAGATATTTTAAATGATTCAAAACATCATTTATCATTAGGGAAATGCAAATTTAAAGCACAGTAAAATACCACAGATATCTATTAAATGACACAAACAAAATAAAACAAAAATACAAAAAACAAAATTGAGCATTTTACAAACTCATAAAACATTTTACAAACTCATAAAAATGTTGGTGAAGATGCATATTTACATGAACTATCATTCATTTCTTGTTCCATAGAAGAAACTGTCATTTTAGAAAATAATTCAATAACAGCTTGTAAAGTTAAATACACACATATATTTATAATAAGTTCTAAAGTTAAAAATACATATATACAAGAGGACACAGCAACACAACCTCTACACTTTTACCCAAACTATAAATTATATGTACAACAAAACCTATACTAAAATATCTATAACAACTTTATTCATAATGACCCAAAATTAGAAATAATATCCAAGTCTTTCAATAACACAATTTATAAAAAAACAAACAAACTGTGGTATATACATACATACAAGTGATATAAACACCACTGGGCAATACAAAGGAACACATTATCAAGTTTTACTAATCAACATGAATGATTTGTACATGCATTTTAGTAAATGAAAGAGCAAGATCCAGAGTTATTTATCATGTCTGTTTGGTTTTTTTTTAAGTCTGGTATTCTAGAAAGACAGAACCATAGCAACAGATACAAAAATAAGTTGACAACAAAGTTTGGGAAAGTGGTATAGAGATTGACAACAAAGAAATCACAAAAAAGACTTTGATGTGATTGAACCTTTTTAATGATAACATGGTAGTGGATACATGACTGAGCATTTTACAAACTCATGAAACTGTATTTCACAAATTTACAGTGTGCAAATTTTAAAAAGTCAACCAGGAGATTCTGGAAACCCAAGATAAAATGTGGATTCTGACAAGCAAACCTACAATCCATAAATGTATAGAATATCCACACCAGAAGAGGTAAGTAAAAAAGAGCAGACTTAACAACTTTAAAATTTTTTTATGTTTTACAGTACTTTTATGTTTTGCAGTATTCTATAAGGTTGTAAAAATAAATAAGTGAAAGTAAATGCATTGCTTAGTTAGTAACTGCTTCTCACAGGGATATGGGTTAGCAACCTTAAAAATCTCGTGCATCTATATGAATTGAAGAATTAAGCAAATAACTTATGGGAAAAAGGAGCTACGTAAACTACAAGATAGAAAATATAAATGAGCAAGGGAAAGGGTACTAGAATAAATACTGTGGCACTGGATTAGGATTAGACATCACTCAGCATTCCAGTTCTTCAGATTATCAGAGAGGAAAATAAATACAAAGGAGTGTCTATATGGTCTATTATATATTCATGTGTTTCCTAAATCTTCCTGCTAGGATGGTCTAGAAACAGGGATGCCATAAAAACAATGGACAAATGTACATCTTGAGTAGACAAAAGGAAAAAAAAAAAAGAACTGGAATGGACTGGTGGAGAAACAATAGAATCACAGCTGGGTACACCTGTGGAATATGGCAAGGTCACACTGGCCAAAACGCTGAGCACACTCGCATTATTAGGATCCCAAAGCGGGTCTCACTATGGGACTTTTCAGCCCGACCGCCTGGGATGAACTCTGAGTTAAAGTATTTGTCTCACACAAGATCCATCTCACTTAAGAATGTTCTCCCACCCAAATGTGGGCTGAGGTGCCCACATTGTAAATGTTTACCATCCCCTTCCCCCCTAATGGAGCACAAGCTGTAAAAGCCCCCTTGTAAGACTTTACAATTCATAGCCTAGATCTTTATCTTTATTATGTATGCCTTGATTCAACAATGTATAAACTTAATCCTTATTGCAAAATCCACCTGTATGGTTTAGCACCACAATTAGTGATCACAAATGTTTGTTAATATGTTAACACAGTTAATGGATGAGTGATAGATTTATGTCATGTCTGAAATGGTTTTGTATCCTCCCAAGCCCCAAAAAAGATGATTATAAAAAACCCTGGAAAAATAAAGTTGTTGCTGAGTCTTGGATGTTTAGTCCCTGGCCAAGCCTGCGTGCCTGACTCAGTTCTGTCCACGTCCCAGGTCCACAATCCTGGAGATAGACATGAACTCACTGCAGTAATATATGAATTTAGTGATAGAATAAGGAAAACTTGCATCTGCCACATGTTGTAGTTTCAGAAAGTATGGAATAAAAAATAATAGTGTCAGAGAAGGGCATATGAGATAAGCTGAAAGAGCTCTCATGTCCAAAATTGGAACACTCTGAGGAATGATAAAAAAATAATGATGGAATTATAATGTGTTATAATAAAAATAACAAAATCAGTGAGTTCATACTGATAAAAATAAGTGGTAGTATAAATTAATGGGGAGAAAGGACCAATATTGTTTACCAAAAAGTCCAACTTATAAATTAGAATGAGGATACAGGAAATTACCATTTGAACATCACTGTAATAATTGCTGCAGGCAAAATGCACTGATGCTATAATCAGTATGGGAAACTGGAAAAAAAAAGGCTATTTGAATAGAATAAAAATATGTCCTCAAATTATTTATTAATTGATGTGTTGTTTTTAACATATGTCCACAAATTGTTTGGTAACCTTCCCTCCAGGAAATGGTTTTAATTTCCTCCTCTTGAGGCTACTACACTGGGTTAGTATCACATTTCCAACAAAAAGCTCTGGCAAGAGAAAAATAATAATTTTCCATTAGAGAAAGTTGGCAGGCACTCCTTGAACCAGCAATCAATGTTAATATCACAGCAATAAGACATTAATATTATATTAGTATTATATACCCTTGTTTGATACATTGATACTTTTCAGTTGCTGGTCTGTTGTTCCAAATCCACACTTTCAGTGAATATCATCAAATATCATTCAAACTTGAACTGAGGGATTATATAAAAAAGTAACTGGTCAGTGTTCTTCAGAGTACAGTCATGAAGGACAAAGAAAATCCAAGAAACTGTCATACATACACCAATGTGGATTCTAGAGTCATGAAGACCAGATGCAATCTTATCATGGATTAGATTCTACAGTAAAAAGATTAGTAAAAAAAGAAAAAACACTGTCAAATGTGAATAAACCTAATAGTACTATTTTGATGTTAATTTCACAGTCCCTACCACTCATTTTGTAAGATAACAGTAGCAGATGTGGGTCACTATTGGTAATATCTTTGCAACTCTTGTGTAAATCTGACATAATTTCAAAATTAAATCTGTTACATTATACAAGTAATTATTTGCCTCTGTTTTCTAACTGAAGACTCAATTTTCTCATCATTATTTAATTTAATTTTTAAATTCTGGGTAACTTGTTTGAAAACTAGAAAATGTAGTGTCAGAGACATCCCATGTCTGGTTCTCTCTCTTACCCTGCCCATTTATCTCTCAATGAAATGGTTTTTATTTATTTATGGTTGATCCTGCAAATATTAAATGTTTTCTTTAAGCTATGTTTTGTTTCCTGGTATTTATTTTGGTACTTACAAAAAGCTAATTTTATACACTTACATTTAATTTTATTATTTTTTTTAATAAAATGAAGGTTTTCCTTTATCATCTCTTGACTGGAAAGACTATCTTTCATTAAACTATTCAGTATGCATTAATAAGTAATATATTCCTTAAGTATTTGCATTTTTCAAGTTGTTTCCCACAAATTTGAAGACTTAAATCAATTTGTCTGGACATTACATCTATTTTTAACTTCAATTTGTATTCATCTTTTCTCTTCCTTTTCTTATTACCTATGCACAGGCATAGCACAATGGAGCACTAAAGAGAATAATCACTTTTTCCTTGAAAGTAATTGAACTAATTACCTTTGTTCTGTTTCTGTTGCACTGAATCTCTTACTGCAAGATGTCTCATTTCATGTTGCTATTTCAAAGCATTATATCATGTAAGAGACATTACATCATTCAAAAGGCATTGCATCATGCAAGAGGCATTATATCATACAAGAGTTAATACAGATGACAGAGCTGAGGACAAACGCTGTACCAGGTATCCATCCTTTAGCCTCACATTTCAGTTTTCCTTTGCAATTCCCAAAACTCTTATGAACACACACACACTCTCATATACTCCTTTGTCTTACTCTTACCTTTTCCTCCCAGACTCCAGGGTAAATTTATATCACTATATTTCTTTTTTCTGAATCGCAATACCCAAAATACATTTCTGTTTGACTGAACAATGTTTTATTCTATAAATATTTACTATAAGAAGCAAGCATTGTGCAATGATTTGGTTAGCTAAACAACAATATTTTTTACTTAATAAAAACCCAAGGTGATTGTAAAATCATTCACCTGAGTTTTTTCTTCCATTCATGGATATCCTCTGTAGAGATCCAATAGAGAGTATTGGATGTTTGCTGGTAGCCATCAAAAATATGTGCCTCATTCCTTAATTTGTCAGTGGATATGTAATCATCCAGTCAATAATATATATATATATATTATATAATATATATATAAATCTTAATAGTTTCTAGAACCAGGGATATGCCAATTAACAGAAAGAAATAAAAATCTACCTTCACAGAGAGAAAGTAGATGCAAAAACGGAACCAGGTGAACTTAACATTGAAAGCAGAAGAGGATTTCCACTTTTAAGAGCCATTACATCAAAGAGACGAAAGGTGAAAAGTGAAACTAGTGTTTTGTGCTCAGTGTTTGGCAAAGGCAGGTCCTCAGAAGCGCTGCTGCTTCTGAGCAGTGAGAGTATCCCACCCCCCACATGCTCCATTGGGCCTTCATTTATTCATTTTTTTTAATTTATGCATACAAAGACAGAGGTGGGGTGTTGAGAGGATTCACCAGAGACAGAATGGAGAGCAGAACAGGTGGGTCTACTGAAATACACTGCTGAGGGGAGCAGCAGGTGAGACAGGGGAGATCTGCTTCACCATATGTGGGTTAGCTCAGTGGCCAGGGATCAAATTCAGGCCACAGTGACTGGCAAGAACTTGACAGTGCTGAGACTTAAACCTTGGTCACCAGGGAGGCCCTAGGGCAGACATTAATATAGCATCAAGCTTTGAACTGTGTGTGAGCATCTGTGCTTTATCTCAATTTATTTTAATTTATTAAAAATTTATTAATATAATTCATTCATAAGTCATGGCCCAAGGTGTTATGCTTAGTATGGAACTGGACATAATAATTTTGATCATGGTGAACAGCAGCCTCCCTCCAACTCTCCCAGGGCTCTGCTTCCCACACCACTCTCACCCCTCAGCCTTCCTCCTGCTTGTCTTCCTAACTCTGGTAAGTGAAATCTCAGCGTCCATACATCATTTCTCTTTATACAGGTTGTTTATTTATTATATATTTTCTGTCTTTGCTATATGTTTGGTGTTATTTTAGATTTTATAGTTATTTGGTATGATTTGAGATTTATTGGTATTATTTGGTATGATTTGAGAGCTTATTCTTTGGATCTGAAAAAGAAAAAAAATAATTATAAACTAATGATAATTTGTTTTTTAACTGTATGACGTTTCAGTATACAAAAGATATCATAGGAATATTTTTTTCACACAGTGGGGAGAGAGACTGCATATATATTTAATATATAACAATACACATTAATTTTTTGAAATAATAGCAGATTTATAGAAAATTGCAGACAGCACAGATGGGTCTTCTTTATCCTCACCCAACCTCTGCCAAGTATTACATTTTGCATAATTACAATATAATATCAAATGCAGGAATTTGACTTTAATATATGGTATGTGTTTAATTCTGTCATTTGATGACATGTTTATACTCACCTCACCACCCCCATGCTATGCCAAGATTCAGAACTCTTCCATAACCACTGAGATGTCGCCCTGGTGCTATTTCTTTATTGTCATACACACATCCTACTCCCAGCCACCCCATAATCCTTATAACCACTGATATGCGTTTCATCTTTATAATTTTGTGATTTTGAAAATGTTATTTAAATAGAATCATGCAAAGTTTGACCATTATGCGTCTTATATTTTTTTCTTCTCACTTAACCCAATGACCTTGAGATCTTCTCAAGTTGACTGGCGGTACATCAATAGTTCAATTTCTATTAATTTTTTTTAAAGTAGGACTCCATAGTACCATGGCTATTGAACCACTCACTCTCTGGTTGTTTCCAGCTTTGGCTATTTCAAATAAACATCCTATGAAGCGCCACATTAGGTTTTTGTAAGAAATTGAGATTCATTTCACTGGGATAATTACCCAGTAGTACAAAAGGTATATATAAGTAAATAAACTTATAAATAAATAATTTAACCTTTTTAAGGAACCCCAAACACTATTCCAGAATGGCAGCAATGTCATATTCCCAGCAGAAATCCAGTTTCTCTGTATCCTTGCCAGCATTTGCTATAGCTATTGTTTTCCATTTTAGCTCTCATTGTGGTATAAATTTATAATTCTCCATTGGCTGATAATTTCTAGTAACCTTCTTTGTACCTCTTTGCTACTTACAAAACCTTTTAATAAAGTGTCTCTGCATTTTTTAATTGATTTGCTTAGGTCTATATCTTTTGTAGAATCAGAAGATTATTTTTCCCTTAATGTTGATTATGTTTTTGGTGTCATATAAAAGAAATCTTCACAAAGTTCAGAATATATTCTCCTATCTTATCATCTAAAAGTTTTAAATTTACATTTTTTTTACATTTAAGCATATAATTCATTTTGAGCTTTTTGTTTAAGTTTTGAAGTATAGGTTTGAGCCATACAATTTGTTGAAAAAGCTTTTATCACCCATACCAAAAATACATAGGTGTGGTCAGCTGGTTGTACTTCCACAGAACTATTTCTGAATTTTGTATTATGCTTAACAGATGTCCCTGTGTTATACTGTGAAGTCTGCACAGTTTTGACTGATGCTATATAATAAATCTTGAAATGTCTAGAAATATCCCATTTTTATCCTGCTTTTCCAGTATTGTAACTTTTTGGTTGCATTGACTATAGAAATTTGAGGATAAAATATTCTATATCCACAAAACTTACCTTGCTTAGATTTTGATAGGAATTGCCTTAAACTTGTATATAAATTTGCAGAGAATTGGTGTCTTTACTATGTTGAGCCCTTCAACCCCTGGTATATCTTTGTGTGTGTGTGTGTGTGTGTGTGTAGAACTGAGGTGTGTGTGTATGTGTAGAACTGGGGTGTAGGCCAGAGGTGCAGGGAAGTGATAGGATTCACGGGAGAGAAAGTGGAAAGCAAAACAGGCAGATTGTCTGAAATACACTGCTGAGGGGAGCAACACAAGATAGGAGAGGTCTGCTGCACCATACATGGGTTAGCTCCCATGCTAAGGATCCAATCCGGGTGATAGCAGTGATGGGGTTGTGACTGAACCCTTAAGTCACCAGGGAGGCCCAACCCCTGGTATATCTTACCATTCATCTATATATAATTGATATATATGTCATCAATTATATAATGTTTATTACATTCATTAGCATTTAATAGTTTTCATCATGTAAGTCCTATGCATGTTTTGTTAGATTTAAAGTTGTTTTTCTTTCTTTTTTTCTGAATTTTTGTAAATGGTTTTGCATAGCTAATTTTGGATTCACATTTATAAGACACACAGATTAATAATTGAACTATTGATTTATTTGGGAGGATAGATTTTTAAGGATTCTTATGTAGACCAGGTTCCCTTTAAGACACTGCTGATACCAAAATGGCTAAGAAGAGTGGAGACTACTCCTTGTTTCTCCCCATGTGACCTCCACTAGTGCCACAGAGAAGGCAGTCTTATTTCCATTTAACATTAGTCAAAGTTTTGCCTCTCTTCTGGACCTTGGCCGATACCTCCCCATGCAGGCAGGGGAAGACACCTATTTTTTTCCATGGGTGACTGTCAACTGCAGGATCCTCATGTCATATCCACTTAATTTGAACACAGGAGTGGGCTTGCCACCACTCTTAGTTATTTAAACAAAGGCCCCCTACTTTGCCTGTTTTGACAACATCCAGACTATGAGCTTTGCTGCCCCCTGGCAACAACAGTGCAAATTTGGCTTGCACAATAGTTTTTGCTGGTGGATTTGAGCTTAGGCTCTCCATTTATTTTTCTGGGTGACTGACTCAAGTAGAGTGATTGTTTTCAAAAGATTCTGCCTTGTTAGCTTGTCCCTTTGAAAACATTTGGCTCTGCAAGTACACTTTTCTTGTTATAGATTTTTATTTTAAAAATTCTGTTCCCATTGATATTTCCAGGTTCCTGGCTTCTCCAGTTTCCTGTTTGGGACACTTAAGGTAAAAAGAAAGCTTACTACCATGCCAGTCCTGTTACCAACATCCTTAGGATATCTATTCTTCCTTAGCTTAAAGTGTTATATATTTAATATATATAATATAAAGATTTTCAATTGTAGTTACCAGAAGAAATAGGAAAAATAGGTCTAATACATACCACTAGGAGCAAAAATCTCTGTAATATATTTTTTTAAAAATATATTTATATAACAGATAGCTCCAAAAATATTGTTTCTGGAGCCCTGAACAATTGATGATAGGTCTTGTCCAGTACATCATGTTGCAAAACCTAGTTGCCAGATGGGTTAGAAGAAAACATATTTTTAGCAGAGCATAATGCCACTCCAGTTTGAACTGGGTCTCTTTAAGTAAATACAAAGAGAAAATGGGTATTTAATAGGCAAGCTGCTGTGTCTGCCATACTCTCCTATTGTGTAGCAACTTATTTTAAAACAGTAAATGCTATTGGAGCCCCATGAAGCTTTTAGTTGAAATTTTAAAAATGTATGTTTATGAGAAAATAAACATCTATAAAACAGGCTTGTGTCATACTATAATGTGGAAGAAAACAAACTAAAATATTGGGAAAATCCAAGAGAACAGATACATATTCTTACAGCAGCAGGGATGAAATGGGCAATCTCAGTGTGAGTCCAGAGAACCAGGAGGCAATGGGCACATGGTCCTGGAATGTGACAACACAAAACTGTGGATGACCTAGTTGGTGGGTCCAAACCCACACACTTAAGAGTGCAGATCACACAGAGAGAAACAATAAAAGGATGTATTCACAAAGGAAGTAAGAATAGGGAGAACCGAGTATTACAGGCCGCCATATCGCCCAATGCCATCTCTCCTACCTCAGGTAGTGTTCCGCTTGGGACACAGACTCCAAGTCAAAGCTGGCTGTGGTGAGCTGGTGTTGGCCTGCCAAGCAGGAAGTAGGCGCCAGCCACACACAGAGAGGAGGGCAGAGGGAAGCAGAAGATGCTACCAGCCCTACCAAAAAGGCAAGCCCTCCACCAAGTTTTGAAGTGTGCAGGCACTAGAACTACATGTGTAGGAAGAAACCACTGGCCTGTAGAAGTAAAAGAGCACAGGAACTAGGGGGCAGAGACCAAAACCACACACAAATTGCAAAGCCACTGATCCCTGTCTATCTTTTAAAATTTTCATGATGGTTCCATCCCTCCCCTAGTTCCCAGCAAGTCCTGTTTGAGATCTCAGGGAGTGGCATCTGCAGTGATAGTTCTCCAGCTCTCGAGCTTCCTGCCCAGGGCACTCCTCCAGCAATGCTAGACAGGGACACAGGCACTGTGTTGCACAGGGGAAAATAGGGTCCAAGGGACTATTGGGAAGTCCCAGAACAGCCATCCTGTGGCTGCAGAACCCCAGCTGACCCACTGTGTGGTCACTTTCAGTAAGGAGAACTGATGTAGAGGCCTCTGCCTCAAAAGCTTTAGAAAGTCCCATTTGGTTTATATGTAAGACAGACACAAAGGAAGTAGAGTATATCCATGTGAACTCAGCAAACTGGGAACAATTGAAAGGATGTTAGAAAAGTTTGAAAGTAGTAGGGCATTTGATACACACACACACATATATTTGGTTTGTAATTAGGCGGATGAATATTTCTGAAATAAAAAGGAAGTTCTGGAAATTCACCAAAAGTTTAGGAGATTGTAATAGAAATATTGATTTACTGGTGGATCTTTAGAAGGAAATCCTTAATTAAATGATACTGGTTGTTAATTATGTTACTTAATAAGAACTTAACTTTAATTTAATAACAATTCTATGTCACCTTTAACATGAAAACACTGTTAATAACTTTCCCCTTATTATGTTTTCAATCCCCAAACAGATCATTAAAATTATAAACAATGCATATACTTGGTGAAAAATATCTTAAAATATTTACATTGGAAAACAAAACATAAGTGACTTCAATCTTTAGTATCTTCAATCAAGGATATCTATTATTTGTGTTTTATGTAGCTGTCCAGATAAAATGCATATATATATATATATTTATACACACGTGTGTTGGTGTATGTATATATATAAGTAGGTTAATATATAAACAAATACACATATAAAACATATATGTATGTGTGTTTCAATTTACTAAAATGACACTACATAAATAATTCAGCATATAATCTCTGTATCTCTGTAACTGGAGTTTATTTCTTACCAAAATAATTGTGAGGTCTCACATTTTTTGTACAAATTTGAGGAAAGCTTGATTATGTAGATAGTACAAGATATATAAACAGAGAAATGGTTATCCTCTTTTAGCTTTACAGATAGATGCATATACTGAAATATTAATGTTTTTGCAATTATTTTGTTATTGTTATAACCTGGTGGTAATCTAGTCATGTAACATTTTCTTACTAGACTATTTTCTCACTTCCTTTGAATTGGTACTGTGCTTTCATGTGGTTTGTTTCCCCAGCATCTGACAAAATACCTGAAATATATTAATGACATCAATCGCATTTATTGAGCACCGTGCACTAGAACGATGGATATGTGCTTTGTAAATGGTGTCTCATGTAACCTGCCGACAAAATCTAGCAGAGAGGTACTTATTATCCTATTTTTAGGTTCACCAAAATCAAATCACTCTTTTTATAAATAGTGAGCATTTATGTATGTTGTACCTCTTTCCTTCAAAACTTTAATACTAAACACTTATCTTTCTGGAATTACACTACAGTAATCTCGAGCATCATTTGAAAAAATTCATAAAATGTTGAAGAGCCAGAATTAGTTTCGATCAAATCATGAAAGCTCCATTTGCAACATGTTCTTTCATTTCAGGTAAAACATGTTCTCTCAAATGTAATTTCTAGTAAAGATTCTTTTTAATTAATAGCAAAATGTGCTAAATATTATGGTAATAAAATTTATGAAGAAAATTCACATAGAAACTTTTTCTACAGGTTCACATAATACCCAGTTTTTATGGTTCTTAATATCAAGTCATTCAAAATGCCCATTTTCCCCACACTATGCATTTCAATTTAAATCAATGTTTTATATCAAATTTACATAATGATTTTGTAATTATTTTAATGCAAATCCAAAATGTTGTATGGGAAAAAATATGCCATAGACTCAATTTCAGTTTTTCATTGTTATAACTCTCCTATAGCCATAGTAAAAGATACAAAATTATATTCCCTTTTTTTTGAAGATTTATTTTATTTATGAATACAAGAACTGGGGTATAGGCCAGAGGTGTGGGGGGGGGGTTAGAGGACTCACCAGAGACAGAGTGGGGAGCAGAACAGGCAGACTGACTGAAACACACTGCTGAGGGGAGCAGCAGGTGTGGCAGGAGAGGTCTGCTGTGCCATGAGGGTCACTCCCCTGGCCGGCAGCAGGGATCAAACTCGTACTGCAATGGCTGTGGTTTGCTTCATAGTGTGTTTCTTAACTCACTGAGCCAGCAGGGAGACCCCACAAAATTATATTCCTTTCAGCAAGTCTGCCCTCTTTAGCTTATTCTTCAGCTAAAACTGAACAAAATGCAGCATATCAACTACTTGAGGACAATTAGTAAAAATTGTAGACATGAGTTAAAACTAAGAGGGCCAACCTACATATAAGGAGGGTCTTAATTTTTATTTCACTTTCAAATTTGCCTTGAGAGGAAATAACAGTCATAAGGTAGTATAGCAATGGTCATGCTGTCAGCCCATCATTTTAATAGCAGGAATTAGGAAAAGGAGAGTGTATGTTGCAGAAAGGGCAAAAGAGAATACACATCAGTTTTCTTTTTCATCTTGTGGCATATCAAGTCATGAGATTCAGCCAGAGATTTTCCAGGATCTGATTTATCGTGGGACAAATGTTTTTCTCCATTTATAAAGCTGTGGCATTAGGCAAGTAATCTTCTTCCTAGATTACAATGGTCAGACCAGCATAAAAAAGACATTCCTATTCCAAAGGCAGAAGAAATCTGAAGGATAAAGAGCATAACTGGTCCCAAGCAGATCTAGAGCCTAACAAAGCAAACTCCATTAGATTGTAAAGCTTGAGAATCATCCTCACTAACTTGCATGCCCTGATCACAGGACCCACAGCACTTTCAGTCCTGACCCCTCTTTTCTGGGTTATGGTCCCACTCTATGGCCTCTAGGGCTCAGGATGTGGCCCACTTCTGAGAACAAGGGGGGGGCAAGACCTAATTTCCCAGGCACAAAATGGCATTAGTACTGCAATTCATTCCAACCAGGCTCTTTCAGTCCAGCTGGCAGTGTTTCTAGAGAATTCTCAAAAATTTGTTGGCCTTCTGTGCAAATATGGGTGCTGGAGCTATCAGAAAAGATGGCCCTTAGCAGATCTCTTGTATAACTGCAGACCCATTCCTGGCTTCTGGGGAAACAGGTGATTGGAGTCATGAGAGACCTGTTCTCTCCATTAAATAGTTTCTTATGTATAGCTTGGTGGTTTACTGGAAATCTGCACTAATTCTTAGCTTGAAAATGTATTACTCCAATTCTTCACTTTCACATGTCCTGCTTCAATATGGTTATTCTTGAGTCCCAATTTCTTTTTTAAGATTTATTTTTTTATTCATACATGAACTGGGGTACAGACCAGAAGTGTGGGGGTTGAGAGGATCCACCAGAGACCGAGTGGGGAACAGAACAGGCAGAATTGAGTGAAATACACTGCTGAGGGGAGCAGCAGGTAGGCAGCAGAGGTCTGTAGTGCCTTGTGGGTCACCTCCCTGGCCGGCGGCAGGGATCGAACTCGTGTTGCAGTGGTTAAGGTTTGCTTCATAGGGCATTGCTTAACCCACTGCACCACCAGGGCGGGCCCTCTGAGTCCCAATTTGTCTTTTTCCAAAGAAACAAGTCATATGGGGTCAAGTCCTGGGATTATGACCTCATTTCAATTTGATTACCTGCATAATACAAGAATTTGTTTCATAACAAGGCCAAAATCTGAGATATTTAGGGTTAATATTTTAACATGGGGGGGGGGTTAGGGCACAATTCAATACATAACTTGTATTTAGAATACACCTAGCTTTGCGAAAAATCTATCAAAGCTCTCTCCCACTGTGATTGCCATTTTGAAGTCAGGCCAGCTACAATGAAGTTTGCTGTGCCTCCACATCCTCTCAAGAAATTGGTGTTCTCAGTTTAGCTGTCTGAGTGTTTACTGGTATTACACTCACCTTATACATTGCAAGTCTCTAATGACAGTGAGATTCAGTCTCCATTATATGCTTATTTACCATCTGCCCATCTTCACTGGCGTGTCTGTACAGAGTTTTCAGCACTTTTAATTTGGTTGTTCTTTTTCCTCTTTGAAATCCGCCCCCACCCCTTGTCTTGTAGTCTCAGAAATGGCCAGAGTGGGAGACACAGAAAAGTAGCCTCTGGCAATGGAAAACCATCAGCTTTCCCTTTGATATACTGAATACCTCCTGGTTTTTATTTTTTATTTCCTTCTATGTATCATTCTACATCTATCTATCTATCTATCTATCTATCTATCTATCTATCTATCTATCTATCTATCTATCTATCTATCTAATCTATCTATCATAATTTGCCTATAATTTATTTTTGAATTTTCTCCCTTCCTACTTCCTCTTCAGCCTGGAAACCTCAATTCTGTGATCAATGTGTGTGAGCTTATAACTGCTAGTCTAGTTACAAAATAACTTTTGAGAATTTTGATTGGAATTGTTTTGAATGTATAAATTTTAGTAGATAAGAATTGAAACCTTGACAGTGTTGAGTGTTCTTACTTAAACTCATGGAGTATCTATCCACTTATTTAGTGCTTTAATTTGACTTCTTTTGTCAAAGTTTTATAGTTGGGAAGATTCTAACACAAATTCCAGTGTGTGTGTAGCTGGGGAGGGGATAGATTTTTCTCATACAACCAAGAAATTAACCCACAGGTTAAAGGTGTTGTTTTCCAAGACTGTCATGTTCCTACTTCAGATACCAACAATAAGTCCAGATTGCTAACTGTGTTTCTGACCTACTGACTACAGATGGAATTCCAAAGATCTTCTTGGACTTGTTTGATCTGCTAGCAAAGTTCACAAAACCCAGAGAAGTATTTTCCTCACTAGGTTATTTGCTATTATAAAAGATATAACATATAGGGCCCTCCCTGGTGGCACAGTGGTTTAAGCAACGCACTATGAAGCAGACCGCAGCCACTGCAGCATGAGTTTCGATCACTGCTGCTGGCGGGGAGGTGACCCACATGGTGCTGCAGACCTCTCCTGCCTCGCCCGCTACTCCCCTCAGCAGTGTGTTTCAGTTGATCCACTTGTTCTGTTCCCCGCTGTCTCTGGTGTATCCTCTCACCTCCTGCACTTCTGGCCTGTACCCCAGTTCTTGTATGCATAAATAAATAAATCTTAAAAAAAAAGATATAGCACATAACAATATAAAGCAAATAATGGGGCAAGGGCATGAACATTTTTTTCTTTCCAGTCTGTATATATTGTATTTTCTTTCCTTAACTGCAACAATGTTGAAAGGAGTGGTAAGGGGCAAAATCTTTGCCTTGTTCCTAATTTTATAGGGGTTGGGTTATCTATTTTCTCACCATTATATATGATGTAAGCTGTTAAGTATTTTGTGACTGTTCTTCATCATGTTGATGAATATCCTCTGTATCACTGTTTATTGAATTTTTTTATGAATGTGTGTTGGGTTTTATCAACTTTTTTTGCCTCTTTTTTATGTTGCAGGTTATCTCCAAGGTGTAACAGTGTGACCTAGGTATGCTATGAGTCCTTACCCATATACTTAATTCAAGACAAGACTCATGGACAGGCACACAGAAAAAAGAAGTTAAACTTTATTTACAAGGGAAATGAGGAAAAGGAGACTAAAGAGAAAGAAAGAGTAGTTTGTGAATATGCCCTACTGGCAATGCCATCTGAGCTGTGATGCAAGGTATACTCTTAAAGCAAAAAAAAAAAAAAAAAAAAAGGCAGGCCCATATTTTTCATTTTGTACTAAGCATGGTTTCTTAACTCAGTTAAGGCATTCCCAGTAAATCCCTCTTCAAGAAGTTGAGCGTCATGACAAATGCAAGGCATAATGGAAGGAATTGTAATCCTTGGGTCCTTGGAGCTCTTTGTCATGGAGGTGGGGGTGGAGATTGTAAAACATTAAGGGCGGAGATAAATCAGGACATGCATATTGTTCCTCTGATATTTATATAGTATATGCATCTTTTTAATTAACTTCTCAATGCAATAGATTATAATAATTCATTTGCAAATGTGGAACCTTCCTTTTCATCTTGATGTTAATGGAATAAGAAGTGGCAGCTTTACTTTCAGTACTAATAATTCTTGATATTTCTATTTTTTTCATGGCTAGACTGCAGATCTATTCATTTTAGAGATTTTTTTTAAAAGAGACATTGCTGATTGTCTCTTTTGTTTAGTTTTCCATTTTATAGATTTCTTTCAGATAAGACAACTAAGGAGAGTGGTTACGTAACATACTCAAGTACATATGGGTGGTACAGATAGCAAAGCCAGAAAGTCCAAGCCCAAAGTCCATGTGCTTTTTAACAATATAATCACTGAAAATTCTTGCTATTAATTTTCTATAGCGGGCCTCCCTGGTGGCGCAGTGGGTTAGGCAACACACTGTGAAGCAAACCTCAGCCACTGCAGCATGAGTTCGATCCCTGCTACCGGCCAGGGAGGGGACCCACATGGCGCAGCAGACCTCTCCTGCTGTGCCCGCTGCTCCCCTCAGCAGTGTACTTCTGTTGATCTGCCTGTTCTGCTCCCCGCTCTCTGTGGTGGATCCTCTTACCCCCCACATACACACACCTCTGGCCTGTACTCCAGTGCTTGTATGCATAAATAAATAAATCTTTAAAAAAAAAAAAAGATTTTCTATAGCTTTCCAAACCAGATGTTCCACTTACACTGGCAATCTATGTTCTACAGACTTTACCTGGTACCTATAGTAAAACTTTGCTTGTTGCAAAAATGTTTAAAGAACCAAAGTAAGCATCAGACTCAGATATGGGAAGGATTTGGGAATAAACAGCCTAAAATTTTTAAATTATTCTATTTAACATAAATGAGTTCTAAGATGAGAGTAAACAGAATGCAAGAACAAATGGGTAATATAAGTCTATAGGTAATAGAAACTCTAAGAAAGAATCACAAAGAAATTCTAGAAATAATAGAAATAAAGAATGCCTTTGTGGGCATATTAATGCATTGGATTAGGACAAGGCATGAATGAGACCACTCAAAAATGTGTCAAAAGAAATTACTGAAAGTGAGAAGAAAATAGAAAGATAAAGTTCAAAAATTTCAAGAACTGTGACACTACTGAAAAAAATTCATCAAGTATCCAGTGGATACATAGGAAGAAGGAAAGGAGAAGGAATATTTGAAAGAAAAATGAATGAGAACATTCTATATTAATGACATTCACCAAACCACATGAAGAAACTAAAAAAAAAAAAAAGTCACCAAGAATGTTAATATAAAAAAATACATTCAAACTGCGGAAAAACAAAGACAAAGGAAAATAACAAGAAGGAATCCAGAAGAAAAGGCAATTTCCCTACAAAAACTAACATATTAACAAAGGTAAGAGTTACCTGAGATTTTCCTTTAAAAGTCATGCAAGCAAAAGAAGAATGGAGTGAAATATTTAAAAATTGAAACAAGGCAAAATACTAAATTAGAATTTGTATCAGTAAATCACCTTCAATTTGAAAAAGAATTTAAAATTTTCTCAAACAAAAACTGATGAAGTTTGCTGATGATAAACCTTTGTTGCAAAGAATACTAAAATAAGTTCTCTTTATAAAAATAAATGGTATAAGTCAAAAATTTGTTTACACATAAATAAAGGAAAAAATAAAAGGAAGGAATAAAAAATGGAAAATTAAAATATTTTATTTTTCTTATTCTTAGTGAACTAAATTTTGTTCAAATAATAACAGCAATGCATTTCATTACAGCTTATAGATAAATAATTAGCAAAAATGTTAGTGTATGGCAAAAAGAAGGGAAAAAACAAGTTATTAGATGCAGTGGCATAGTGTTATTTAAAAGTAATTTAAGATAGCTGTAAATGTATAATGTAAAATCTAGGACAACCACTATAGTTTTTTTTTAGATTAATTTGCAATGTTCTTTTAAAAAGTAGTAATACTTTAAACCATGAAACATAATAATTTATTATATTGAATGGTAACTTATGATCAATGGTCAATAATGACAACTAAAAAAGGGAACAAAGAAAACAATTACTAAAAAATATTGTCATTAATTTAACTGTTATCACGTGAATGTGAATGCAGTTGGTCTAAATACATGATTTAAAATAAACAACAGACCATCTCACAGCTAAAATCATTTCAAAATTGCAAAAGCTGAGAACTATTACTCTAATAGTAACAAAATGAGTCCTGGGGCAAGTTAGTGTTAATTACTCAGCATCAGGGACAGTGTACACAGGGACATCTGCAGAGTTGAACAGGCTTCTGTGCTAGAGCAATGAAAAGAATAAGGGAGGCTCCAGTGGGCATAAGATTAAGGGCAACAAATTCCAAAGGGGCTAATTAAACACCCCAGGACCAAGGACAGACTCTGCTCCTGGACAAGTGTAATCAAAAAGAAGGATTCTCTGCTAAAGGCCCGTGAAGCAGGAAGATTCCAAACACAGCAGTAGATTAAGTGAGACTAAGGAGAAATAACCAATCACAGAGAGACTAACAGAACTTTAAAATAATCAGGGAAAGAATGCCTATTTTCCTACAGGGAGGACCCCACTTCAGCTTCCTTGTCCCTTACTGGCCTGGATCCACAGGCCTGGGAGTCCCTTTTCTCCTTAATAAACTTTTTCTTTCTCTAAACACCTGAGCATCAATTAAGCGCCTGCTGTGGCTTCATGAGACACCAACCCAACTGCTAGTGATCTAGTGGCTGGGACTCAGCGCTGCCACCGCAGCCTGGGATCCATTCCTAGCTAGTAGACAAGATCTGAAAATCTGAAATTACAGTATCAAAAATAAAGAAGTCTATTTTTATTCAGCATAATACTAGAACAATTAGATAAAAAAAAATAGCTAGAGCAACTAGATCAGAAAAAGAAATAGAAAATATTGAAGAGAATACAAATTGAAGAGAAAAACTAAACTGTCATCACTTACAGGTTTGTGTGTGTTTATGTATGTAATATGTTTATAGTGTTATATAGGACACCTTAAACATCAATCAAAAAGTTATTACCACTAATAAACAAAATAGTTGGAGGTAAACCAATACACAAATATGCAAAATATTTTTTTGTTTCCATACACTAAAAACAATATATTTGAAAGAGAAACTAAGTACTCCATCTATCATTGACTAGAGTTTAATAAAATTCTTAGGAATAAATTCTTAGGAAGAATTAAAAATCTGTCCAGTGAAATAAATAAGACAGTGATGAAGGAATAAGGAAGATACAAATAAATAAATGGAATGATACATATGTTCACAAATTAGAAGAATTGATAATGCTAATATGCTCATATTACCCAAAACTATCAGTAAAGTACAATCTTTATCTGAAAAAGAACAGAAATTGTGAGAATGGATAGAAAAAAAATCAGTCATGTTTTCTAAAAGGAACCCACTTTTGAAGATAAGAACATAGAAAAATTAAAAATAAAAACATAGATAAAGACATACCTTTACAATACTAATTTAACAAAAGCTGGACTCACTATTTCAATTTCAGGAAATATAAATTTCTGAGCAAGAAAACTTATCAGGGTCATTAAAGAAGCATTACTCTATAATAAAGGTATCATTACTCTATAAATGTACACATTCTCACATGTCAAAAAAAATGCCTATATACCTGAATCAAAAGTTGATAGAATCTTCATATGAAATAGCAAAATTCACTATTTTGTTGTAGAGTGCGAAAACCTTCTTCGAGTAATAGATAAGTGCAGCAGGCAGGAAAGAGAAAGTATATAAGGATATTGTTGAACTTAAACATTACTTTCAATCAAGTGCATAAAATTGATAATTATTGAATTCTTCATGCTGACCAAGATAAAGCAAATTATGATTATTAAAAAGAAAGTCAACAACAACAAAACCATGATAAATTTAACAAAAGGAAGTATTATACAAGATACTTGTTTTGAACATAAGAAATCAATAACAGAGATTGGTGGAAATCTTAAAATATTTAGATGTTAAACAACACAGAATAACATGTAAAAAAAAAAGTCTGAAGAACAACTCAGTGTTTTAAAGTTCAGTGAAAAAGAAAACTCACTAAAATCTTCGGGATACAAATGATACTTAGAGGGAAATTTATAGCACAGATTAATATACCAAAAAAGAAGAAGTATCTGGGATTAATAATTTACACTTCTACCTTAAGAAAACAAAGTATAGGAAATGAAATCCTAAATAAACAGAAGAAAGGAAATAATGTATATTAGGAATGAACTTGATTAAATGGAAAACTAATAAATAGAGAAAATCAGTGAAAGAAAACATCATCTTAAAAAAAATCTGTAAATGAGCCAGAGGAGAAGTATCAGAACTGAAAGTGCAGTGGGCCCTGAGGACAGAGCATGCAATGTTTCTCAAGCTTTACAATATAATGGAGTTTGCTTTGTTAGGCTCTGGATCTGCTTGAGACCTGTGATGCTGTTTATTCTTCAGATTTCTGTCATTTGGAATAGGAATGTCTCTTTATTTTGACTAATCTGACCAGTGTATCTAGGAAGAAGATAACTTGCCTAGTGCCATGGATTTATAGATGGGGAAAAACTTTCCCATGGATTAATCAGTCCCTCCAATCCGTGTATATTTGATGGGTTGATTTAGATGCTGAGATATCAGACTTTGAGTAGATAATATTTAAATGACATTTCAGACTGAGAAATGAAGCTGAAATTATTAAGAGTTTTGGTTATATTTCGGTGTAGTAAACATGTTCCACACATAAGAAGGGTATAAATTGAATGGGGTAGATGATTCTCTGTTACGTGCTGAATTGTGTACCACCCTACAAATAAATGCTTCAGCACTGAACTGTAGTCCCTCAGACTGTGACATTATTTGGACATATGGTATTACAGAGGAAACCAAGTAAGATAGAGTTCATTAGGGGAAACTCTAATCCAGTGTAACTTAGAAAAAGGGAAAATCTGGACACAATAATAGCCATGCACAGCATGATGATGGACATGTGAAGATAGAGGATGGAAATAATGCCTGTCTAATGATGACAAGAAACAACAAAGATTGCCAGTAAACCACCAGATATTTGGAAACTCCTTTCCCTACAGTTTCATATAGAATATGGCCCTGATAACACTAATTTCAGACTTTGAGGCCAGACTTTGTTTAACAATAAAATTCTATTCACCAAATTTATTGTATTTTGTTACAGCAGATCTAGCAAAGCAATAATCTGTAAGATCACAAAGAATTTACTGAAAGGAGCTGATAATGTCTACCCAAATAAAACTTGTGCATGAATATTTATGACAACTTTACCAGTGATTACCAAAAACTGGAATAAATGAAGATATTTTTCAATTGGGGGATGGAGAAATAAACTATTCTACTCAATGGAATATATTATATGAGCAAATATGCCATTAAGTAATGAGACAGTATGGAAAAATTTAAATCCTATATTTCAATATGAAAAAAGCCAGTCTGAAAAGGCTATCTATACAGTATAATTCATACTTTTGACATTCAGGATAAGAGAAATCTTCAGAAAGATTGAAAAATTAGTGATTGCTCAGGATACAGATGGAGAAAAGGGTGAACAGGTGGATCACAGGTGATTTTTAGGCAACCTTTTTTATGATACTGCATTGATGGATATATGATATTTGGCATTTGTGAAAACTATAAACTTGTACCACACTAATAATTCTAAGATAAGCAGAGAACTTAATTTTATAATAATCTACCAATATTGGTTTGTTGGTTTAACAAATGCATAATACTGATGTTAATAATGGGTTAAATTGTGAGGATGGAAAATGTTTATGGGTTTCCGCTATGCTTTCTGCACAATGTTTTGCAAACCTAAAGCTTCCCTAAAAATTAAGTTCCGTTAATTAAAAACTATATAAAAAAGTCCTATCCAAGAAAAAATATAAACGTCATAAAAACTTGATGGCTTCAGATTGATCTTCAGCAACAATAGGAATGAAATGTCAGCTTCAAAATACTTGGAGGATTTGTCAACCCCAAATTCCACACTTTATGAAAGTATGATTCAAGAACAAGTTGAAATAAAGGTAAATTCTGACAAGGACTATGCAGGAATATCACATATAAAGCTCTCCTGAATTAGTTACTAAAGCATAATTTCAATTTGAAATCAATTGAACCCCAAATGTAATGCAGGAGTGGAAAGATGTAGCAATATGCCTAAACATTACAAACTCTGAGTCAAATGTTTCAATATCTCAAATTTGCTTTCATACTAGTAAGAGAGCAATTTTTTCATTCCAGAGAAATAGAACCAATATTTCATTATTAAAAATATAGCAACCCAAAACTTCATATTTCTAGAACCACAATATGTGAATATAAAAACTTGACAAATTGGTGGATAATTTCCTACATCACCAGAGATTGTCAAATTTGCATTGAACTTCTGTGCAAAGTAGACTTACCCTGGGTGTTTAATTTTGTAAACACTAGCACTGTTGTCTTGCCTTATGATATATTCCAGTTGAATTGCATTTAATCTAAAATCCAAGAAGATACATTATAGGGCAAAATATCACCCAAATGTTTATGTTCTTTCATGGACAGTGTCATAACATGCCTGTAATTTCTGTCCTTGTTGGCTATATATGACAAACTAGTAATGGATCTGTATTAGGGTGGTCCCCAGGGAAAGGGAAGATTCCAGTTCCCTGCCCCACCCAAGAAAGGGTGGAGCTGAACTGGAAAGAGAGAAACTGGAGAGGAGACTAGGAAAGAAGGAAGCAAGATAGAGAGCCAGGAGACGTGAAGTAGGCACATGGAGCAGAGAGACATGGGAGAAGCTGGTCTTGGACTGGTTGAAACAGATATGGGTGAGAGACCTGTGGGAGGTTAACAATGACAATGTTTATCTTGACTTTGTTACTTTTGCTCCTTTTGTCACAGATGTGCTGTGTCCCTTTTGCTCCTTTCCTATGGGTTCCCACCAGGAGGTGCCTTAGACTTGTGGCAAACTTTCGGGCCTCAGTGACCCTGCTTTGGGCCAACCATGTTCAGCGGGGCATTTACCCAGGAGGGGAAGAGTAACTGTGGGTGCTTCGTTTAGAAACTATATTCTTCCTTTTTCTTTGTTGCACAATAATTGTATTAAAGTCTCTTTGTATTAAAGAACTTTCCATGAAAGTTCTTATATGTTTTGTCTGATCTGGTGAATGACAGAACCTATTTAGAGTGGGCAGGTTTGGAGGTTCAGGGGTGCCCCTCACCCTACCCTGTATTGGGCTCTGATTGGGCACACTAATGATAGTAGACAGGGTACTCAGCTTGGGTCAAATGAGCAAGGTGATGACTCATTTTCTTTGGCACCACAAAAGACTTGTCAAGAATAAACAGAAGGCAGCCATAAAGAGGCTCCTCCACAGATGTGTTTGCATATGGGTAGAGCAGCAATAATTAAAATGCTTTAATTATTATCTAGCACAGCAAATGAATTGCTCTGCAGCCACTAGGGCATGTTGGAGGCAGAAAATGCATTCCAGATTGTAAAATAGGCTTGCAACACTCCTCTTCCCACCGACCCCCATACTTCCCTAATGAAGATATTATAATAGGTACCTTAATAAATCTCCATTTTCTAGGGGCTACTTAAAAATCAACTCTGATCTGAAAATTGTCATAGACTCATGTGACATGATTTGTTTTTAATCTAAATCTTTTATTTTAAGCTAATTTGACCATTATAAACACAGGTTTATTTATAAAATAAAAACATATTTATCTTTAAAATCTTAATGAAGCAATAAAAGTTATCTTTTAAAAGTCTAAGAAATATATAAAAAAAGTAGAAAAATATAAGACCAGAGTGTATGGGGTGATAGAAGATAGTTTTCTGTCAACAGGTTAGTTCTGAGTCCACTATTAACCATATAGGGGCACCTGGACAATTGATTTAAATGTCTAGCTAATTAGTCTTCTTAGGGGACATGAAGGAATAATAATAGTTTCTTCAGTTATTGCTTAACATGGCTTGAATGGCCAATTAGTAACAAAGAAAAGTACTTTTGAAAGTACAAAGTATAATATGAATGTTATCATCATTATAATTAGTTTTTAATTAATGTACTTTGAAAGTGTTCAAGTTTTCCAGTTGGTTCCTAGCAGGAACAGCTGCATTTTTCATTACCTGATTGCCTAAGATTTCTTTTGTAAAGGTTCATACACGAGTAGGAACTCACCCACTAGCTTCACTCCTTTCATCCATGCTCAATGCTTCTGGTTTCTCTTTTGAGAGGAATGGTGTTTAGAAAACTAAAAAGGTATAAATTGATGTTGCAATTCAAATGGGAAAAAATGGAATTAGAAAATAACAATAAAAAGCACAGGAAACGGTATAAGGAAAGGGAGACATGAAAGCTAATGGCACCTAGAAAAGAATAACATGCTTTCCTTGTGTCCAAATCAGCAACTTTTAGAGATCAGATGTTATGATTCAGACGTCAAAGTGATCTTATACTATATTTCTGGCTTCAAATGTTTCAGAGGATTGCAATGGTAGCAAATCTTAGCAAAACCCAATAGAAAGCTAAGAGGGCAGTGGGCCATGACAGATACAGAATTTCTTCATGGGTGTGCTCTCAAACACAAAGCAACAGTTATTTCATTAACAGCATTCATTGATAACATTCCAGTTTATTAAAAAATAACAATAAACCAATTTGGAAAGTGCCGTTTCAGGACAAGGCATTTGTAGCGACAGGAAAGGGGCACAGGGCAGGTTTAAGATGGTTCTAGAAGACGGGAGGTAAAGGAAAGGAGTCTTGGAACCCTCGGTGGCTTTTATGCTTTTTATTGTCAGAGGTGGCCAGGTACATGGAAGGCATGGGGGCCGGGGGGCCGAGGGGCCGGGAGGCTGGCAGGTCCTCCAGCCCCCGGCGCAACTCACCCTCTCGGCTGTGTTGCTGCTCTCGTTTGTTGGTACTCTCGCTGCTGGCATCCTCATGACACCGCCCATATAAGCCCGTGTCCAAACTCAGATGCGCCAACTTGCGCATGCCCACCTAGGCATGTGTGCAGCACCGCAGATGTCCATCATTATACCAGTGGTGGGAGGGTGGAAAAACCTGAGACTTCTCAGACCCTACAGCATTCATACGCTTGCCAAAAGCAAAACTGGGAACTCCTTATATAGCATTTGGAGGGTCATTTCTACAAGACGTATTTCCATTCTTTATTCAACTGAGGCAGGGAATGGACATCACTTCCAGTCAGAGATACAGGACATGAAGGACACTATAGTCTGGGGGCTTTGCAGGTGTGGAGAAGCTCTTCTAGACTTCTGCCCTCATCAGAATAGAATTCAGAAATCTGTATGCTAACGTTCGTGGTGTGGGTTCATGTAGGGAATAATCGAGCTGTGAGGTAGTTTTGGGAGTCGGTGTTGAAGCTCATTTTACTTAGAATGTTATTGTAGGATTAGAGAAATTAGATCTTTCCACCCTCCCACCACTGTGATGATGGACACCTGCGGTGCTGTGAGCATTCCAGGGTGGGCATGCGCAAGTGGGCGCACCTGAGTTTGACACGGGCTTAAATGGGTGGCGTCATGAAGACCAACAGGACCAACAGCACCAACCAGCAGCAGTGAGAGCAGCAGCGAGAGCAACAGTGAGAGAGAGAGAAGAAGCAGCCGAGAGGGTGAGATGCGCCGAGGGTTGGGAGGCCTGCCATGTACCTGGCTACCTCTGATGTAGAGATCAATAAAAGCATGAAAAGCCACCAAGAGCTCCAAGACCCCTTTCCTTGACCCATCTGCTAAGAACCATCCCGAACCTACAGTTACATAGGGTTGAAATGATAAAAAAAATGCCTGCATTAAATAATTATTCACCATAGAAATGAAGACTATATTTTGGGGGAACGGAAACTGGGGTGGAGAGATCATTGTCTCTAGCATAGAAAGAGCTCTGGAAACCTATAAGACTCTGTTTGTGCTCCCTATAGTTTAAGGGCGTTTTGCTTCAAAGGCAAAATCTGTAATTCTTCTTCAGTCTTGAAGACTTTGAGATCAGAAGACTTCTGCAAGTATGTGTAGGAAACTAAAGTGTGTCCCTGAGGATAGCCCTTTAGTCAATGACTGCTCAGCATCAAGAAAGAAAACCAGGCAGCCATACTTTGTCATGTCACACATGATATTGCAGAAGTGATGCTTGCCCATGTTCAATCAGTGCCCACCCTTGACTTGACTTCTTTTCCTTCTAAGTATAACAGGGTGCTGAAGCCAAAGACTGTTACAAGTGGTTCCCCTGAGGGGGTTGCTAGTGATGATTGATAGCCCCAGAAGGAATGCAAAGTATCAGTGGGGTGGAGATTCAGATAAGAACTATAAAGGGCTGTAGAAGCAGCTTCCAGGATTCAGCTTTCAGGATTCCAGCATTTTTTCCATATCTTTAGTGATTTTGGGGGTAGCCATTTCTGCCCCCTCAATCCCAATCTTCCAGAAGGCTGTTATAGGCCTCTGAAAGCATTGCAGAGGCTTCCAGCCCCCAACCTCAGAGAAGAAATGTTAAGAGGCTTTTCACCTGAGCATCTGAAACTGTTCCCAGCTTTGCTGCTGTTACAACCTTGAAGTGAAGTGGAAAATGTCTAAAGTTAAGTTGAAAACTGATAGTGATGGAAAAAAAACAATAAGTAGATGGGTGCAGTAAAGGGGGGTCACTTCAAATAAACATTCTGGTTCCGGTGCAACTAACATTCCAATTCATGCACAATTAGCAAGCTTGCCCACTTGCAGATCTTCCCTTTGAAGAATTCATGGCCAGGTCTCTATATCCCTATTTAAACAAAGCTACACCCCCCGCCCCCCCAGAAAGAAACTTAGATAACAAGGCATTTCAGTTTCTTTAGAGTGGTCTGTGATTATGTTCCCTTCTCCCATCTCCTTAACTCCCTTTTCCATGTGGAATGACCTTTTGGTTCACCAAATGATTGCCTGTTGTAAAACAATCTGTTAGATCTGTCTATATAGCAAATGTTGAGACAATGAAGTATAAGAAGGTATCACAGTCTTGGTTTGGGGCCCCAGATCTTTAGGATAGTGCTCCTATCTGGTGTCCACTAGCATTATAGTAGTAATAGACCTGTTATTCACTCGGTCTGAGAGTGTCACTTGGTTTTTTTCCCTGTTCAAACAAAACAGTTTTCCATAATAGAAGGGAATGTGAAGACTCAGAGCCAGGTGAGGCACTCAGGTGCCTCCCTGAGCCTGTGAGTTCTTATCAGGTCATTTAGTCACAGCAGGAACTTGTTTTGAGTGCCTTTTGTTTGGTGCTGTGCTGGGGCATCTTGGCAGCTCCAGGGAGCATCTCCTGTTCTGTCTTCTGCTGTGTTTGTGACGTAGATCCTGGCTTATAGTCTGGCTGCCATGTGCTCCAGACCTTCAGTGGCGGGAAGACCCCATCCTGGGAGCATTTGTGTTTAGGACTTTGAAACACTCGTCACTGCTGCAGGTGAGGTAAGTGACCATTTGTGGCCTCAGTGACTCTCTGTTTTCCCTGCTTTGTTAAGTCATCCTCTGAACCTGAGTAATCTTGCAATTATACCTGTGGGTGAAGAACTCAGTGACTGGCAAACTATTGGGGCAGTGTCCTTGGCCAGTTTTAGTGGCCCTTGCAGCCCTTTATCACATGTCCTCCTTTCCCCATTCCCTTAAGTATTTCTCACTTGAAAACCCCAAAAATCACCTGCACAAGGTAATGTCTTGGGGTCTTCTTTGGATATCTCTTCCTAAAAGAAAGGTAATAGGTAACATCCTCATTCTCCCTGGTCCATGAGTCAGTAGCCAAGAGTATAGTTGTCTAGGAGAATTCACAAATACTTAAGAGTCCACACCTATATTCACATCCTCCATTTAATTATGATATTGGCATTCTAAAAGTTTTTGAGATTGTTCTTCATTGATATCTTAAGTAATTTAACCATGGATAAAATATAAGATTCCTCTTTTTAGACCTGACTAAACTGTTGGTAAGTTGAGAAAGTCTGTCCTTGCTTATAGACTTCTTCTCAATGTCTTCCAACCCCTCTATCTGCTGGAAGCATGAGACCAGAGCATATGCGTGTTCTACACTATAGCTGTCTTCCATAGGGATATTAACATAAATTTATAGTCTCAAGATGGAGTCACTCTTGCCCATGATGCCATGTCAGCAAACAGAGACTTTGGTAATTTTCATATTCCTGTAATTGTACCATTTGACCAGAACCCCAGTATACCCAGTTGGCAAATCCCCAAATGCCAAGTTGACTCAAAGTTGTATACTTGCCTCCTGGTTACATCTCACCCAAAATAGTTTGACTGTAATACTTCAATCAGATATTTTCCATGTACCTCCTTCTTGTTTATTTCTTCCTTATTCTGTAAGTTTCCTGCTTTTTATTTTATAGATCTCTGAATGGTTACTCTCCATTTCATGAAGTGTTAAAGTCAAAGAAAATTTGTTTATACCACATAAACTGTCTTTATTATTCATTTTTTAATAGGTAAAATACAGGTTAAAGCAAATTTCGAACTTCTGTTCCTTTGAGAATATGCTTCTTTCTTACACGATTAAACATAAACATTAGTCATTTTTATATCAGAATCTTTAAACAAATGTACACAAACATATTATCAATTGCTAAAGGTCTAATGTAGGTTTCACTTCTTTTCACATTACACTCACCATGCATGCTGAGTAGGATTCCTAAAAATCTTAAAATTTCAGTGTTTTAGAGAAAAATAAGTATCGTTATATTTAACATCTTCATTGTAAGCAAGGTTTCAGAGATGTTTCCTGGCTTAAAAATTACACAGCACAGTCATTAAATAAAAGAAACAGAAAAGGACAATGAATAGAAACAATTGTCTTTCCCCAAACTATTTGCTACTTTTGTTTGTTTCTTTTTCAGGTTTTAGTGACATGAATGATAAGAAGCAGAAATTCCCATTGTCATATTATATCAGAAAGATAGTTGATCATTACACTTTTTTCCTCTAAATGTATTCTATTCTTCTATAAAACACAACTATCTTAGACCAAACACTGAGAACATTCTAGGTTTAGTATTCAACTCTTTCCCACCCTTTTGCCCCCTCCATTATAACCATCATGAACCTTCATGACTTTGACATTTTATAACAATGAGAAGAATGAAAGTGTCTTGTATTAAAAACTCTAGTAATGAATTAACTTTTCCTTATTAAAAAATAAAAGCTTGGGGCCTCCCTGGTGGTGCAGTGGGTTGAGCACCATGCTGTGAAGCAGCTGCAGCTACTGCAATGTGAGTTTGATCCCCGGCCAGGGAGGTGACCCACATGGCACAGCAAACCTCTCTTGCCTTGCCCGCTGCTCCCCACAGCAGTGTATTTCGGTCAGTCTGCCTGTTCTGTTCCCCACTCTGTCTCTGGTGAGTCTTCTCAATCCCTCCCTTGTACCTCTGGCCTGTAACCCAGTTTTTATAGGCATAAATAAATATATATATTTTAATTAAAAATATAAAAGTTTAATCCAGGTAAAATTATTGATGATTAACTTTCCTTTAAGTGCAATTAAAAAATTATAAGCATTCAAATTAACTGTGCATGGATATTTGGGTAAATTGCCACTTCAGTTTCCTTCAATCTTTAAGAAATATTTATCTACCTGTGAGAAAGTGTCACTGAATGTGACCTACTTCGGGAGTTTAGAAGCTCTTCTTCTTAAAGAAATGCTACATCTCTAAAGAAAGGCAAAGCATATATCTCACTATTTTGTTTTCTAGACATACCGCTCTATTGGATTTCTTATATGCTTGATGACAGCCACCTAAGAAATATATAGATAGATGAATGATTGATTTGCTATACAAACTGCTCCCCAGAGCGAAGGAGGCAGCTAAAGATACTGAACTAGACAGGGACCATCTGAATCTAAGACATTGAAAATATCCATATCTTGTCTAACCTTATAAATCTAGAACTTGGTCACAGAAAAAAGGCAAAATTTAAGCAAATGATAAAACTTCTTAAAACATAAATTATACTTATTAATTCCATATCATTTTTTTTTACGTTCACCTACATTTCTTTTGAGTGATTTGACAAAATCCAGATTTGTTAGGTGTTATAGGTGAAAACAGGTGGGAAACATACAAAGTACTCATATAGAAGTTTGATTTTTGTGGATGTCAATGTTCTTTCACATGAGAGAAGTAAAAAAATTTTTTTTTAAAGATTTATTTATTTATGCATACAAGCACTGGGGTACAGGCCAGAGGTGTGTGTGTGGGGCGGGGGTGAGAGGATTCACCACAGAGAGCAGGGAGCAGAACAGGCAGATCAACGGAAGTACACTGCTGAGGGGAGCAGCGGGCTCAGCAGGAGAGGTTTGCTGCGCCATGTGGGTCCCCTCCCTGCCCAGCAGCAGGGATCGAACTCGTGCTGCAGTGGTTGCGGTTTGCTTCATAGTGCATTGCTTAACCCACTGCGCCACCAGGGAGGCCCCGAAGTAAAAATTTAGACAGAGATTGTTTTTTGTTTTTGCTTGGCAATAGCTTCACTGTTGGTGTGATGTACTCCAACTTACACATATTTGAAACTGTTGTATACCTGGCAAGTACTTTAATATTTCAATAATTATAATTATTTGGAAGATTTTAGAATTACCATTTGCAGTATTTGCAGAATTACCAGTTGCAGTCAAAACAATCTATTGCAACCCAGGGTCCTAAAATCATCTAACCTCTGTTAAAATTTAATATTTTTACATCATCCAAAGTCCAATTGGGGGGAGGGGGGAAGTGCTGAAATTTATCAGTCAATCTGGTGGCATGATTGCAAAACTCTGTTTTTTACTAACTTATTTTTTTAAAGATTTATTTATGTATACAAGAACTGGGATGTGTGTGTGTGTGGGGGGGGGATTCACCAGAGACAAAGTTGGTAAAGAACAGGTAGATTGACTGAAACATACTGCTGAGGAGAGCAGCAGGTGAGACAGGAGCGGTCTGCTAGCCATGTGCATCACCTCCCTGGCCGGGGATGGAACTCATACTGCAATGGCTGTAGATAACTTCATAGTGCTGAGACTCAACCACTTGTGCCACCAGGGAGGCCCCAAAAGTTCATTTTTTTATTATAACAGGAAATATATTTCCCTTATCATGGACCTGGAAAACACAACTTTAAGTGATCCTAGGGCTACCCATTTTTAGCTTCAAAATACAAACATAACAAGATGCTATATTTAAAAGATATTTTTAGAAAACTTTGTACTTAAAGAGGAAATGATCAGAAAGCTCATCCAGTGAATTTTTAACTTTTTCAAGTGCTTATTTACTCATTCAAATTGAGACCTCATCAATTAATCATATTTATAAAATCTTTAAGCTTAAATGTTATACAACTAAAATCAAAAGCATATGTCATATATTATTGATGGATCATCAACATTAAATCAATATTTTACTGAAGAAAATTTAATTTAAATAAGCCAGATCTTTGGGCCCTTCCTGGTGGTGCAAGGGGTTAAGGCACAGCACTATGAAGCTATCTGCAGACACTGTAGCATGAGTTCCATCCCCGGCCAGAGAGGTGACCCACATGATGTAGCAGGCCTCTCTTCTCTTGCCTGCTGTTCCCCTCAGCAGTGTATTGCAGTAGATAGGTCTGCTTTGCTCCCCACTCTGTCTCTGGTGAATCCTCTCATCCCCTCATGCACTTCTGGCTTATACCCCAGGTCCTGTATGCATAAATAAATAAATCTTTAAAAAATAATAAATAGCCTGATCTTTATTATCTTAATACTTTTATTTTATTGGAATATTGCAAAATATTTTAATTAAAATACTTTTAAAAGCTTGCTTAATTAGTAGAAATATTTTAAAATCCCTAATAGGTTATTAACACATAGGTTAAAATATTAGTCTTTACTGTCAAGACTTTTGCTGTGTACTTAGATGTTTCACAAGCAGTTTCAAATTGGAAGAAATGAAAAATTACCTTAGAGCAGAAATGTGTCTGCACTGCTAGCCATAGGGTTTAACGTATGTTATACTTATGTCCTGTGCACAAGACACAATTTGAGTTGATCAGGAACATTGCAATTGAAGCAGTTATTAAGAAATGAAGAAAAATCAAAAGAATATTTCATAAATTAAGAATGAAAATCTATTTTAAATGTATTCATTTATTAACATGAATGCTTAGAAATATTTAATTAAAAATGCTTCCAAGAAATTTACACACTGTAACATATATACAAGCACATTAAATTATATCTGTGAAATATAAAAGAGTAATATTATTCCATAGCTTTCCTGTAAACACACATTTATTTTTCTACAAATAATATCCTGAGTGAATGTAAATAAAGGATATTTTCCTCCATCTGCTAATTTGAACATTCACACAAAAAATTAAATTTTATAGAACTAGTGGTCTTGAATTTCTGCTGTATTTCCCATTTCAGTAGAAGGCTGACTGTCTTATGAGCTGGTCTGTCCATGAGTCATAATACTAAATCTTTAAACACCTGCACTCTTTACACTTAAGTTAAATGACAAATCTAACTTGAAAATTATTGAAGAGAAAAAAATTCCCTATTTCAAATGCTAATAATTTTTTAAAAGACAAGGCATACAGATGCTGTCTTCAACTGTCTTTATATTTCATGCTTACGCTTTATTTACCTAAAAAATAAAATGGTGTTTACTTAGTAGTCAAGCTTATGGTCCCTGAATCACAGGAAAAGTGGATAAAAACACCCTATGAGACAATAGGATTCGATAGTTTCTGTTATAGCATCAACTGGGGTTGTATTGGAAGAGCCTAACGACCCTTAATAAAAAAGCTCTAACACTTTCAATTCAATCTTTTAATCAAGGTAACATTAGCTTACAACAATGTGTAAGTTTCAGGTGTACAACTTCTCATCTCAACAACCTTTGTATCACAGTATATGCCTCTGCCCTACCAAGGTTTACTCATCTTCCACCACCAACCAAATGACCCACTCTTCCCTTTCCCTTTAGCTTCCTTGCCCTCTGGTAACCACCATTTTGTTGTCCAAGTGAAAAGTTTTGTTTTTATTTTATTTTGGTCTGTTCATTTTTTTTCTTTGTATTTCACAAATGAGAGAAATCATGCAGTATTTGTTTCTTCTTTAGATTTGTTCCATTTAACATAATCCCCTATAGGACCGTCCATGTTATTGTGAATAGAAAGTTTTTTTTATATATATACCTGAATAGTATTCTGTCGTGTCATCAGAGAGTGGTTCATTTCCATCATACTTTGGCTACTGTGAATAGTGCTGCAATAGACATAGAAATTTTGAATTAAAGTTTTACGTTCTCCTATAAATACCTGAAAATGGGATTGCTAGGTTATATGGTAGTTTTAGTTTAATTTTTTTAACACCCACCTCCTATTTTTAATTTTTTGAGGAAACTGTTTATGGGCCCTAGATCACAAGGAAAAGTGGATGAAAACAACCCATGAAACAATGAGGTTCATATAGTCTCTGTTTTAGTATCAGCTGAGGTTGCATCCATCCAACAATATGTGAGAGTTGTTTTCTGTCCACTTACTATTTCTTGACATTTTTATAATAAATCAGTGTGAGGTGTCACATTGTGGTACTGATTTGCAGCTCCCCAATGATAAGCAATGTAGAACATCTTTTCATGTGTCTGTTGGCCATCTTGATGTCTTCTGTGAAATTTTTATTGAGATATTCTGCTCATTTTTAAATCTTGCTGTATGATTTTTGTTGTTGATGTGTCTATATATTTTGATTATTAAGCCCTTGTCTGATAAGTGCTTTGTAAAATTTTCTCCCATTTAGTGGTCTACCTTTTTTTTGACACTGCTTTCTTTCCCTGTGCAGAGTTATTTTTTAGTTTGATGTGGTCCCATTGTTTATATTCCCTTTGGTTTCTGTTGAAGACAAATCCACAATTATATATTGAAGACCAGTATTAAAAGTTTACTACCTGTGTTTTTTCTATATATTTTATGGTTTCAGGTTTCATATTCAGATCTTTAATTAATTTTGTATTAGTTTTCGTATATGGTATAAGATAGCCATTTAGCTTAATTCTTTTGTATATGTGACTATTCAGTTTTCCACTACCATTTATTGAAGAAACTTTCTATTCCCATTGTATGTTCTTGCTTCCTTTGCTTATATATGTGTGGTTTTGTTTCTATAACTTTGACTCTATTTCTTTTATATGAATGTGCTGTTTTTTTATATAAGTAGCATAATATTTTGATGACTGTAGCTTTGTAGTACAGTTTGAAATAAGGGAACATGATGCCTCCATTCCTGTTCTTTTTTTCCTCAGGATTATTTTGATTATTTGAGGACTTTTGTGATTCTGTGTAAATTTGTATACTATTTTTGTGAAGAGTACCACTGGTGTCTTAATAGAAATTGTATTAAATGAGTATTTTGCTTTAAGTAAATTGACCATTCTGACAATAGTAAGTCTTCTCATTTATAACATGGGATGTATTTCTATTTCTTAGTGTCATCTTCAGTTTCTTTCAGTGGTGTCATAGTTTCAGAGTACAAATCCTTCAACCATGACTAGATTTATTTTTAGACATTTTATTTTTTATGATATCATTATAAATATAATTTCATCATATTTTTCTTAGTTTTTTGCATATAGAAACATGATAGCTTTATACATATGGACTTTGAAGCCTATCACTTTATATATATATATATATATGTCTACTTTATATATATATATTACTATTTTTTGTGGAGTGTTATGGTTTTTTAATATATAATAAATGTCATCTGCATATAGTGAACTCTCTCTCTCTTTCTCCTTCCTTCCTTCCTTCCTTCCTTCCTTCCTTCCTTCCTTCCTTCCTTCCTTCCTTCCTTCCTTCCTTCCTTCCTTCCTTCCTTCCTTCCTTC